>JAFVLL020043119.1:0-26087 GCA_021397915.2 Tor tambroides
GTAAATGAAAATATGGTAATGATACTGTAAATGAAAATACAGTAATAATACTGTAAATGTAAATACGGTAATAATACTGTAAATGAAAATACAGTTATAATACTGTAAATGAAAATACAGTAAAGCCATTATTATACTGTAAATGCAATTACAGTAATAATACTGTAAACCTTTTTACAGTATTTTACTGGCATCCAGCTGCCAGTAAGTTACTGTAAAATTTACAGTAATCTTTTTACAGTGTAGGTTAATACTGTTTGCATCGTAATATTTTTACTACCATTGAATGAATCTTACAGTGACAACATTTCTGCTAGTTCTACCAAATTGCAAGTGGGGGGTGAGGATGAACTATCCCTGTAAACAAAAGATTGCAATTCCATTCGATGCCATATGTGGTACAGAAATTCCATTGAAGTTAAACTGATTAACTAGGCCTAACTGAAGTGATTTTTTTTTTTTTTTTTTTTTAGTCATCATTATGCCACAAATGCTGTCTAAATATTTAACTTATTGAATTCTGAACCCTTTGGCCACACACAGGTCACATCAGGACCACATAATGTTTTCTTAACTGCATATCTGAGTATAGTGTTATGCTTAAGATTTATTGAATTTGTTGACAGGACTATGAAATTGCAAGATTGCTGTTTTCTTATGTATTTTTCTTACAGGCTTGTTTGCTATCCATAATTTCTTCCCAAAGATCAAATTAAGCTCATGGCCATTCACTGTTTATTTGGACTTGATAACGTTTGGATGACTTTCCATCCCAAGAATAGTGTCTGGCAGATGAGACCAAATAATCTCACGCATTTATTGGCAACCTCTCTTTGTCCATTCAGTTCAGTTCACTTAAACAGAGCATTGCTCTGTTCTCACATAGATAGATTTACAGCGACGCTGCCAAGCAGCAAACATTTCCCTCCGCAGGCATTTGAACATTATACCCAACTTTACATCTGGCAGAGTCCACAACATTCCACTAAACAATTTTATTTGAGTTATCCAATCCACACACTTCCATTTATTTCTGCGGGGTATAATATTCTGACCACAACCGTAGTTTCTAAATATGTAAATATAAATTGAATTATTGCCCTGAAGAATCGGTGGTCGTTTTGGATGAATTTGTGGCCACTTCTGGAGTATCAGAATAAAGAACTCAGTCCAGAATATCCCTCAACAGATTTTCACACCTAGCGTGTAACCCTCAGACAAGGCGTAAATATTTCACACGAGTTGGTACTAGGTGAGTCTTGAAAGTTCTCGACCTAGTTCAGGCGCTAGGCGCAACGGTGCCTGAATGTGCTTGCACTGCATTCATAAAACATACAACCTCAGCCATTCCGATCAGTTAATTGTATCAGCCTCTCCTGTTGTTGCTGCCGTTACTGTTGTTGTTTAGGAGATTTCTGAGCATGCCCAGAGGACCTGCTTCTTAAGTTTGAGGTGGCTTTCAGGGGAGAGAAAGGTAGAGAGAGCTTGTGCACTTAACAGAACACTCATTATCTAGCTTCCACCAGCGGCCCTAACAGACCTGTTTGGATAGCCATTAGAGGGGAAGGTGTTCTGGGGGAAAGAGAAAATAATGAAGCCAGTCTCTCCTGATTGGCATTCCCACCAAAGCCTTCACCATTTTTTGAGGGGATAACAAAGCGCTGAGACCTGTGGACCGAGTACTTTCGCGGCTTATTATGCTGAGGGTTTGTGGAAGTCCTGTAACTATAGTCACTCTTCATTGTTACTGTTGTTGTCTTCAATTGTGAATCTTTGCAAACAAGTTCCATTTCATTAGCATTTGTGTGGGAAATAGACAAAGTTTGAGACTGTCAGTCTTCCTGTCATAATGAGGATGACCATGAATATTCATGAGCAAAGAGATATGACTTCAAGCTGGATCCGCAAATGAATGGTTTTAGGAAAGAAATCGATCAACCCTTGTAATTTCACTGTTGTTTTAAGGAGGATTTTCCTAAATAGCAACAGTGGAGATTTTGAAATGCTATAAAACTACTCACCATGTTGATGCTAGAGTGTATTGGGATGAGAGCAATAATTTTACGCAACCAAATCAACAAATATAACAATTTGACATACACTCTTAAAAATAATGGTTGTTTATTGGTTTCTATTGTTCCATGAATAATCTTTAACATCCATGGAAGCTTTCCATTGCACTAAATGTCCTTTATAGTGGCAAAGGATATATTGCTCTTTACAATATACTGTAGTTTCACTAGGGAGCCCAAAATGTTTTTTGTATAAAATCTCGAAAACTTCTTGTACCCTTTATTTTTAAGAATGTAATGAGAAACTTAAATGACAGTAGTATTCGAAACAAACCAATAGGAAAATTAAGTAGCATAGGTTAAAGCTGCAGTCCATAACTTTTTTTGTGTTCAAAATGTACAAAATTTATATAATAAGCAAGTACACCATGTATCCATTTTCCAAGCCGTGTTTTTGGCTTGTTCTGAATCACTACGGTACACCTATAATAAGTGTTTATATTCGGACTATTTTGACTGGTTCGGGTAATTACCGCTGCGGAGTAGCCCGGTACCTGCGTGATTCGTCATAGACATAAACAGAGAGAAGTAGGTCCGGCTACAGTCTTCTTCCACAACATGCACGTAGTTCTGTTTATTAACCGCTAGAGCGCCAAAGGTTACGGACTGCAGCTTTAAAGGGTTGCTCCAACCCAAAATGAAAATTTTGTCATTAATCACTTACCCCCATGTAGTTCCAAACCCATAAAAGCTTTGTTCGTCTTTGGAACACAATTTAAGTTATTTTAGATGAAAACTGACCGGCTGTATCAGCCGCAACACAAGGATGCGCTATTTTCGTTAAAATCAAAGCGTAAATAACGTAGAATAGCGCATCCTTGTGTTGCTGCTGATACAGAAGAGCGTACGCAGTTTGCGTCCAGTGGATAATCTCTAAAATGGCGCTACGCTGACACGGAGACACAGAGAAGAGACGAATTGTTGAAGAAAAAGTAGTTATTTTTATTTTCTTTGCGTACAAAAAGTATTCTCGTCGCATCATAAAATTCAGATTGAATCACTGATGGCAGATGGACTATCCTGACGATGCTTTTCATACTTTTCTGTGCCTTGACAGTGAGAGTTACTTGGCAGTCAATGGGACAGTCACAAGCCTCCCGGTTTTCATCCAAAATATCTTAAATTGTGTTCTGAAGATGAACGAAAATTTTACAGGTTTGGAACGACATGGGGGTAAGTGATTAATGACAAAATTTTCATTTTGGGGTGGAGTAACCCTTTAATGTTCATTGCGAATGAATAAATAAATAAATGCATGTTCTGTGATAATGCAAACGAATGGCCTGAGTTTTACAGTATTTAAAAAAACTTTGCTAGGAATTTTTCAGATTAACTTCTGTGTTGTTTCAAAGATATTTGGTTGAGCTAATTTGAATATTTTTCCATATCATGGCATAGCACCTCTTCATAAGGTCAGCAGAGGAAAAAGTAAGTGTCTAGATGCGAATCTCTGAAATTAGCATGTCCTTCATCAGAGCGAGCAGCCTGTAAAAGAACGCGCTAGCACGCTAGCACAGGAAATTAGATGCTCTCTTGGGTCTCCACTGCCTTCTGTGGCGACTATAAAGAAAAGTCTGGAAAAACTCACTCCATAATCATGCCTAGAGCCCCGGTGGCAGTCCAAAGAAAACAACACTGGACTGAATAACCTCATCAATTTTCCTGAGGGCTTATGAAAAAGAAAATTCCTTGCTCATTTATAAATTTGTCTCCATGCACAGAAATAAAGGTGTGCACTGTTTCGACATGTGAAACGTGTTGATTTAAGAGCCCATTTCACTACCTGGGAAAAATGCAGGGTCACTGCACAAGTATGTCTGATTTGTCAAAAGACAGAGTATAAAATTTCCTCAGACTGCACTCCTGAACAAACGCCTCGAGTACATAAGATGCCTGTACAAAAGACCAAAATTCCACAATTCCTGAGGTTGTCAAGCAGGCAGATGTGTGCTTATACCTTGGAGTTACACCTGGGGCTGTGTGTCCGTGTGTGTCCGTGTGCAAACGTGCATCTGTGTGAGTGTTTGTTTGTGTGTGAGACAGTTGTTGTTATTGCCGGAGATAGCGCATTAAACCCAAGAGAGTCATGGCATACACGCTCCATTAGCTTCATGCGGTTTGTGCTGACCTGGTAGAGGCCAGTCAGTAATACGCTCATTAATATTTCAGAGCGCTGCTCACCTGGCCACAGGCTACACACAAGCTCCCCGCAACAGCCAGTCAAATTCACTCGCCCCTGAGAATGAGGTCTTCTCCTCCTATACTTCACAAGCTTTAATGAGCTTGATGGATCGGCAGTATAGTGTGTTTACAAACAGACATACACAGCTGCTGCTTTCTGTAGCGTCTGGAAAGCACTACTACTCGTGCTGGTGTTCCTGGTATCATGCCTGACTGTGTGTGGCTGGATTTGGGGTCTGCATTGCCCATGTGACCCTCTGTTTGAACTCTAGTTTCACACCAAGCTGAAAAGACTTCAGTTCTTCCATATTCTGCTTCATCCTCCTCCACACTGAGTATAGAGTACTCTAGTACAATCTAGTGTGATTGCACTATGTACTCTACATGTGTAGTGCTGCACACTGTCTCACAGACACATCTATCTATCTATCTATCTATCTATCTATCTATCTATCTATCTATCTATCTAATCTATCTGTCTGTCTGTCTGTCTGTCTGTCTGTCATGTTGCAGGGTTGCAGACTGAATATGTTCAGATGTTGGATCACATATCCCAAATCAGATTAGAAAAGACTGGATTGTTTGTTTTCTCTCTGTTCTGGAAAAATCACATCTGTCACATGCAGACAAAATCTGATTTGGGACTTTTTCACCATGTAATGTGAACATTACACCAAGGTTCCAGCATGGGTATCCTGAGGGCTGAAGATGGGCAAGTAATTATATCCAAGGGCCAGCATGTCAGTATCTGACACATCCCCTTATGGCTGGACCACCCTGGATTTAGACAATCAGACGCCCCTCTGGGCTTCTCACTGACTTACAGTGGCTCCAAATCGTATTTGGACACAGTGTCTGTTAAAAATGTATAAATTGCATTGCATGTATTTTCTACTTTATAATTGTTGTATGTTTAAACTAGTCATTTTGTAACAATTATTTATTTATGCCTCTCCGTATTTCAGAAATGTTTGGTTATACAATATATTTGATACTGTCATTCAGTTATGCTACATTCCCATGACCTATGTTCCTAAAACTTGCCTTGGCTCATGCCACCCAAATTTGAGACTCTCGTACCATCTGTCGTTTCATCATCTCAATTTCTCCCACCCTTGGCGGATGAAAATAATATCAACTGGTTTCATGAAATACCCCCCAAGTGCAGCCCCCCAAGAGCACACTGTGAAATATATGCATTTCTCTCTGTTGGACCTGCATAGGAAATATTATCTGATCTACAGCAGCCAGCCATTGAAACCCCGAGCTGGAGACACCCAACAGATGGGACCAATGGAGACGGGAGGAACTACCATAGGAGACCCCCTCCCTTCCCCGAAGTGTCCTGGAGTGGGCCGGTGCGGACATCTGTCAGGGTCCCCAGACAGGTGACCGACAACCCTCACGCAGGCTATGAAATATGTATGAAAAGAGGATGTTATGTCTTAAAAAGGAGGGCGAGAAAAGGGACAGAGAAAGAGACAAGGCCACCAATCAACGATTTGATTCACTTCTGCATTGAAAATACTTCATAAGCAGTCAGATTCCACTGGCAGTGTCACCTGAAATGTAGAAATGAGGAAAAAAAATTACATTTAAAACTACCCTCTCTTTCTTTTCTTCTGCACAAGCTCTATTCATTTTAGTCAAATTATATTGTGTATAAGGTTTAAAATATTTTCTTACTGTATAATATAAATAACATTGATATACGTACATACATACATACACACACACACACACACACACACACACACACACATAGAGAGAGAGAGGATACCGGAACCACAACCATTTCTGAGGAACTACATTGTTTGGTGGAAGAATAATGTTTTTATTAATAACATTACACTTTATTTTATTTTGTGAAACCTTACTACGTATATGGAATAACCATTTTATAAAAGTAATAAGCCCCATGAAGCTGTGGTTTACAGTGAATTTATAACAGCTAACGGGGTTGTAACCCTATCTAATCTAACAACACCCCTTAGCTGTTATAAATTCACTGTAAACCATGGCTTTTCACACACACACACACACACACACACACACACACAGTGGCAGAATTAAATAATTAATTAGTTAGTTTGTTCATTCGTTTGTTTACCCATCCATTAATTAATTAATTTATTTATTTATCAGTTTGTTTCTTTGTTTGTTTATTCATTCATTTTCCGATTTGTCTTTTTAATTTAATATAGTTTTTATTAATTTTCATGATTATTATTAATTTTGATTTATTTCTTTTTTAATCAATATTTGTAGTTGCAAGTTAGTTAGTTAGTATTTTAGAGATGCCTAAAATGTCTTTACATAAGATTTTCTATAACTGGTATCATTTTATAATATTTAATGATGTTATATTTCTCAACACAGCCCAGTGTTATTTTGTGGCATTTCTATGTTTAATGAAGGAGAGTTGTACATTTTTCAACTTTTAATAATGTTAAAACTAAAAACTGAATATATATATATATATATATATATATATATATATATGGGTCAAAGACGAAAAAGGGTTTAAGCATAAAAACAATAAGTGTAATACTGCTTTAAATTGTTGTTGTTTTTCCCCCCAAAATTAAAAAGTTTTCTGTTTAATTTAATTGCAAATTTGTTTTTGTTTTTCTGAGCAAAAAATAAATATCATACATTTTCCCCTGATTTACAGAAGACACCCACTAAAATGTCATTCAGTGTAACACTTTTGTCGAGCATATTTACAACAAAAATCAATTTATGACATATTAAAAGACTAATTACTTTCACCCCAAATACTAATTAATTGTAATTTTACATTTTAAAAAATTTTCAGTAAGAATTTTTTACTCATTTAAAACACAATAAAATGTAATATGCTCCCTTATTCTTTTATATATTTTAATATGAACAAGTCAGAATAAGCATGTTGTTTAAATTTTTACATAAATATTGTGTTAATGCCAAATTTAGCCATTTTATTCTCCAAAAACCTTAAAAGTAGACACTTTAATTACATTTAATGTGCGTTCTATGGACATAAAATCATTTTTGTAAATTTCTTTTGATACGGACATCTTACGTCTTTGACCCATATATATACACACACACACACTTTATTACTAACTTACTTTTGATTACGAAAAATACACAACCAAAAAAGTAAATATTAGTATTTATCAGTTTCATTTGGGATATAATTAGGACCAATTATTGAGGGTGTTTCTGCCAAAAGAATCACTAATGTAATTGTTAAGGATCGGAAAAATTAAATGGAGTCCAAATCGTCACCAGAATCACGAAATTTGTTACAATTCTCAACCTACTTACAATGACTTTCTCTCTTACCCAGAACACAATATGATTTTTTTTTTTTTTTTCTCTCCAGATGGTCTCGGCTGCTATGAACTTTCTAATTAAGAGAAAGTACCTGACTTGGTCTAGCAGATAATTGACCTCAACTGGAGTTGAAGCAGAGGGAGCCAGGGGCACTGTCAGCTAATGGAAGGCAAATCCGCTACCTGGGGAAATGGCTGTGTTCACACTAATCCTCTGGCCTGCAGGCTCGGGCCTGATTTAATAGGGGCACTGAGGGGATAGGGCATTGTCCACACTGCCTGTCAAGAGCACAGCAACACGTGAGACAGGCTGTGCTGTCTGTCTCTCCATCTCTATTACCAGCAGCGCCGTACATTTTTCATTCATGAGGAGAACGGTATAGTGAGGCTGGGAGATGGACCATTCCGTGGTGGTCTTGTTTAGTTTTGGAAAAGATGTTGTTTAAGAATATAATTTGAAATATTTGAAGAGTTTCATTTTGCTTGGTTGCAAAACACACACAAAAAAATAGCTCTAGATCAGATATCTACATCTAGCATCTGTCTTTCACATTGAACGACTGGCAGAACACCACTGCATATAATTAAAATTCATAAGCTGATAAAGTTTTAAAATAGAACATGTTGCTGCCTGGTACTAGCAAAGCCAAGGTCATGGGTTCGATACCTAATGAATGCACAAACTGATAAAATATACATTGAATGTAATGCAAGTTGCTTTGCATAAAAGCGTCTGCACAATGCATGAACGTTTATAATTTACATTTGTTTTTAAGAGCCTCTTATGATAAGGCTACAATTATTATATCACAAGTAGAGAAATATTATCACTATTTAAAATAACAGTTTCCTATTTAATTTTAATTTCAAAATGTAATCTGCAAAGGTGAGTTTTCAGCATCATTACTCCTTCAGAAATCATTCTAATATGCTGATTTGATGCTCAAGAAACATTTATTATTATTAGGTGTGCTACTTAATACTTTTTGCAAACTGTGATATTCTTCAAGATTAGCTGATGAAAGAACAGCATCTATTTATGATATATATATATATATATATATACTGCCCTACAAAGGCAAAAGACCTTAACTCGCTAGAGTGTGAAACTGAGAAAAATGACTTTAAAGTTTTTTACTTGTCCAGCCAAATTAATTATAGGTAGGACACTGGAAATTTGGCAATTAGATGTTTTTGTAATGAAAATGATCTACATTAAAAAATTGAGCTCAAACTTGATTTTTACCCCTGTTTTGAAGTTAATGTACTCTGCCTTTGCATTGTCTGCAAAAAGTGAGAAGTCACACCAAGGCAAAAGACAGTAACTTCCACATTATCAATATTTGATTGCTGATCAACATTTACAAAACCGTTATAGTAACACCTGTATAAAATCCAGTGATCGTGGGCTATCTCATATTGGCTATTGCATATAGTAATGTGACTGTATTAATTATTTTTTTTTTGACCGTAACAAGCAGACTGAAAGTTAAATGTGAGTGGATACCGTTTTGCAACTAATTTATTTGCTATGCTCAGTAACGTAAAAGAATTCTAGACATAGCATAATTGCTTATATTGACTTGAATGAAACAGCCTAACCTAAAAGAACGACTTGTGGATTTATGTGAACGCCAGCAAGCAGGAATAATGCTCAGAAATGCGTGTGGATTAAACATCTCCGACGACGCTCAGCGCCATGGATTGATTTTATCGGGTTACAAGAAAAGGTAGAATATGGATTTAATTGCGAACTGTTAGGCTACTGATTTTATGATTGATTATGCTACGGCATTCAAGTACACACGCATCCAACTAGAAGTGACAGCCTGGTGAATAATCTGCATTACAAAAAGGGGAAAAAAACAAAAATCTTTAAAGGTTATTCACGGTTATGTATTGCTGCCAAGGTGTCTAGTCTTTACAGTGCTTTGTTATATGGAGCTGTTTGGTAGATCGCGATCTAATTCGTTTGTATACCTGGTAATTAAAATGTGGCAGACTTTAATGGACAATAAAAAAAAGGCAGAAAACCGTATAACTCCGTAACTTCATTTTGACGTGCGGCTAAACAAAGGCAGAGCGCCGTAACTCAATTTGAGTGTTCCAAACAAAGTGAAAGAGCGGTAACTGGTGTTATACGGTGTTCTGCCTTGGTTTCTCCGTGGCTTTTTGAAGTTACGGTTGAGACGACCCATTATTTTCTCGGAAAAACAACGAAATTGACTCAAGATACTTATGTACATGATAAAGGATGTCTTGAATGTCCCAAAAATATCAATAACTCATTTTCGACAAAAATCAAAGTTACGGTCTTTTGCCTTTGCACGGCAGTATATATATATATATATATATATATATATATATAAGTGTGTGTGTGTATGCGTGTGTGAAGCTACAATGCTGTGATTATACAGTGAGTGAGATCAGAGATTATGTGTTTTAAATGTATACATTTGCAGGGGTTTAAGTTACCTAGAGTGACTGCATTAATCATTAAGATGGCTAATTCTGTTAACTTAGAAACATATAAAATTCCCTGCATCTTGTTTGAGTCAATGCTTATTTTGTGCGCCTACACAGCTGCCAATATAAACATTCACTGAACTGGGACGTCCTAACGAAGAGCCTCATGCCTGTAATTAGCATTTGATGGGGGGAAACATGTCAAATCATGACTTAATTAGTGGCCATGGTAAACAAGGCAGACAATGACATGTTTCAGGAATCAACCGCCAATCATTCTGCTGTACACATGAGTGGGCGTGACTTGTCCCCATACTGCGTAATGTGACAGCCGAAAACCACAGACTCTAGCAGATCATAGGTAATTAATAAGCCATATTTGTACTGAAATATTTTTACATAAAGTTCAATAAAAATATAAATAAAAGATTATTTATGAATGAAGTCAGTAGAATATTAAAAACACATGCTTTATGGAAATCTGACTGTGTTATTTATGTATAGCCTATAATAATGCCTACTAATAATACACTCTACAGAGTCTAGTCATACACTGACTTTATTTTATTTTATTTATTTTTTTATGTTAAAAAAAAATAATGCATATTTGGCTTATAAAGCTACCTATATATATATATATATATATATATATATATATATATATATATATATATATATATATATATATCCAGGAATGTTTGTTGACATGGTTTTTAATAGCATTATGTGGTGGAAAATGTTTGTTTGTTTGTTTAGTTAGTTAGCTAGTTAGTTAGTTAGTTAGTTGGCTAGTTTTTGATATGCTAGAATATATTAATTAATTTATTAATTTATTTATTTATTTAACAAAATGTCTGACTTTGTCTTGCTAAAGCAAATTTCTAGTGTTCTAGCTAGTGTCCAAAATACACACTAAACATATATGTTTGTAAATCACATAATTTGCCAAATTTACAGCTTGAATGAAAATGAAAATATTATTTTGTAATATTTACCTTGATTTTATTTTTTTATTTTTTTCTTAGTTCTCAAGCATCCTATTCACCTCTGAGTGCTTCTGTTGAAATATTTGCTGTGGGAGTCAAAATGTTTGGGGGGGGGGAATATATATTATGGATTTTCGTAGTTTAAGAGTCTACAAAACTCTACAAAACAAAATGAAAAATTATTATTATTATTATTACAAAATCTATTATTATTTACAATTAATAATAATAATAATAGTAATAATAGCTGTACATTAAAAGGATTTGAAAAGGAACAGAAATAAATCATGAAAGCAAGAATTTAATTTTTAAACAAACAAACAAATAAATATATACACTTGATTTTAAGGTGTCCTTGTTACACGTTACATGAACCTACTATTATAATAAAAATAAATTACGTATAATTACTTGCAAGTAACCATAACCCAAACCCTACTCCAAACCTTCCTAGACGGGTGCTAGGTCAGGGGGAGCTGTTGTAATTTTTCAACACCTAACCATATAGTAAGTACATGTAGTTATTTAATATTACTCAGTACTTAAATGTATAATTACACTGTAGGACACCTTAAAATAAAGTGTAAAAAACAAACAAAACAACAATAAATAAATAAATAAATAAAGTCAACCCTTGGGACATAATGAATTATACAAACATGTAAGCAACTATATGGCAAAACAATAGTGCTTGGAAAATGCTCTTCATTGCTTGGAAAGTCCTCAACGAGCCACACGATTTGAAACATCAGTTATGTCTGTAATCCAAACAGTGTGGGGTGAGTTAATGCACCAGATTTAATATGTTTGGTTAGAGGTGTGTTCAAATTACATTTGCTACGACATACTTCAGTGAACCTTTATAACAGTAGTCCAAAAGTCAGCTGTGATTCCTGAGCGTGGCTTTGCAGCATTCTCTAACACAGTTAATATTTAATTGCTGAGAGGTGATAAAGCGCACAGCCATCACTCTATATGTAAATAAGCGATGTTTCATTCCCTGCCCGCTCATGTGTGACCTCAGCAATGTGCCCAGCATGGAACACGTCCGAGCTATTGCTGGAATGAAGGGGTCAGCGTCACAATTAACCTCGCTCATTTAGGAGACAGCATTCCTCAAACTCATCGGTCCCTTTAACAGTCAAGTCCGCTTGCTTGAGAGACAGACATTGACAGACTCTGTCAATGATGAGCTCAAATCCAAGTTTAAAACAGGTCTTGTAATCTTGTAGTCTTATTAACCTGAGGTGTGGTGGGAACGCCATCCAACCTTTTAATCACCTCAAACATTTTAACCTCAGACAGGTGTGCTATTACTTTTCCAAGCAAGCAGACAACTTGTTGTCATAGAATAAGTGAAACAAGGGAGACATGGTATGTTTAGAAACCAGAATACCATAAAAACGTGGGATGGGACTCTTTTGATTTGGAATAGTTCAGCCAAAAATGAAAGTTTGCTGAAAATTTATTCAACCTCAGGCCATCCAAGATGTCGATGAGGATGCGAAAAAAACAAAACAAAACAAAACAAAAAAAAAACATTGGAACAGATTTGGAGAAATTTAGCATTACATCATTTTCCCACCAATGGATCTTCTGCAGTGAATGGGTGCCGTCAGAATAAGAGTCCAAACAAATCCATCATTAAGATTTTTTTTTTTTTTAACCTCAAACTTTTGCTTCTGACTAAAATAGTCATTTATCCATAATAGTGCTTTCCCAAATAAATAAATAAATAAATAAGTTGTCTTGTCTGAATCAGGAGAGAAATATGCACAGATCAGACACTGTTTACAAGCAAAAAGAGTCTAAAACAGGTTTAAACAAATACTGTATGTTATGGACTGTGATGTGAGAGGACAACAGGGGAAGGATTATTGCAATGTTTTTATCAGCTGTTTGGACTCTCATTCTGACGGCACCCATTCACTGCAGAGGATCCATTGGTGAGCAAGTGATGTAATGCTACATTTCTCCAAATCTGTTCTGATGAAGAAACGAACTCATCTACATCTCGGATGGCCTGGGGGTGAATACGTTTTCCAGCAAATTGTCATTTTGCTGAAACTATTCCTTTAAGGAACCACCCAGAACACTTTAGCAACTGGGTATCAATGTGCAAAAAAACACTCTAAACTCTTTATCAACTCGTATCAAATTTTAGCATCATAATAGAGAGTTATTCCACAGACAACCACTCACATTTACTTCAGAAAGTGTAAAAATCTTGTTAATATTCCTATATCGAGACATTCCGCCTCTAATCAGACAGATAGGCAGCTAGTTAGTCTCATTTTGCACAGCCTGTGGTGGATGTCTGGGCCGCAATCCGTGATCAACTCCAATCGTCGGCTGTCTGTTTAATTGAAGGCAGAGCGGAGGTGTTTCTCGCAGACAGACAGGCGTGTGTAATTATTTCAGCTTGTCAGCTCTCATCCTGTCTGTCTGTCAGCTGCTGTAAGACATCCACTGCTGCAGGGATCAGGGAGACACTGAGCCGGGATACAGGGATGAAAGAACGGAGATCTGGACAGAGGAGAAACTGGAGGTCAGGGGAGAGAGAGTGAAGGAGGCAATCGCTCCTCTTGCCACGGTGAACCTGATTTGCTGTCTGCCTCTTCATCCTGTCTCCTTCCATCAGTGCTGTTGGGTGAATGTCACCAAGAACTCTTCGGCTTCGGCTATTGCCCTCAAAATCAGTAGAAACAAGTTATATACTACAGACGGAAAAGTATTTTATGACCATTAAGATTTTTTTGCATTGTTTTGATAAGAAATATTTTACATTTCCACCCAATTTCTCATTACTGTACTACATATATATATTAGAACCTTCTGAACCTTCCTAAACTACAAGCTGCTTACCAATGCTACATTTGAAGGAAAGAGTATATTTGATAATTGCTTATACAATGATAATTGTGATCAGTGTAATACACATCACAGATATAGTGCTATGTTTGAGCTTATCGCTTAAAAACAAATATTACTGTTTGTTACTGTTTAGAAAACAGCTAAGCAAAAATTCCACCAAAATTAATATAAAAATTCAAGATCTGGGGGAAATGCCCTTGAATGAATTCTTGCAATATCACACAAGCAAGATCTGAATAATGTTTTTCCTGAATATCAGCACAATTGCAAATGTGATGTTGATTTAGAACAGTTAAGGTAACACTTTAGTATAGGGACCAACTCTCACTATTAACTACTTGCTTATTAGCATGCTTATTATTAACATATTGGCTGTTTATTAGTACTTATAAAGCACACCGTAAAAAAAAAAAAAAAAAAAGTTGAGCCAACTTACAATTTGAAGGCAGCCAGCTTCAGCAGATTTTTGAGTTCTCTCAACTAATTTTTGTAGGAGATTCTCAACTTTTTGTTGTATAAACTTAAAACAACAAGTTGAGAAAACTCAAAAGTCTGCTGAAGCTGGTTGCCTTAATTTTAAGTTGGCTCTTTTTTTTTTTTTTTTACAGTGTACATATTCTGCATGACAGTATTCTATATCTCTAATCTTACCCAATACCTAAACTCAACAGCTACCTTACTAACTATCAATAAGCAGCAAATTAGGAGTTTATTGAAGCAAAAGTCGTAGTTAATGGTTTGTTAATAGCGAGAATTGGACCTTAAAATAAAGGGAAGTGGTGTGTGGCCAAGTATGGTGACCCATACTCGGAATTTGTCCTCTGCATTTAACCCATCAAAGTGCATGCACACAATAGTGAACATACACCCGGAGCAGTGGGCAGCCAATGCTGCGGCGCCCGGGGAGCAGTTGGGGGTTCAGGTGCCTTGCTCAAGGGTCTCACCTCAGTTGTGGTCCCTGCCAGACCTGAGACTCGAACCCACGACCTTCGGGTTACAAGTCCAACTCTCTATCCATTAGGCCACGACTGCCCACATGACTGAAATTAATATTAAGTGACTTAAGTTTTAGAAGCAATACTATTTTTGCATTATTTAGGCACTGTTGTTTCATTTTTGAAGAAATCAGTTGAGTGAATGATTTAGTGACCCATTCATAAAGTCACCTTCTTTCTTCCTGAATGAATCAATCATTATGAATCAATCATTTGAATGAAGGCTCAATGACTTAAGACAGTAATTTTCTGCCACCTACTAGTGGTTTTAGTTTTATTTGTAAAAGTACCATTTCATTTTTCCATCTTTTCATATTTCCATATTTAAAATATAATATTTAAAGGGTTAATTTGAAGCGCTATATTTACACAATTGCATTTCACCTAAAGTGTTTTATTAATATAACCATATATATTAAATTTAAGAATTTGACAAGATGAATAAAATAAAATAAAATAAAATAAAATAAAATAAAAAATATTGAAAATGCCCCTGGGAATCAATGTAAAGGTGCAAATGAAGAGTTAATTTGCAAAAACAGATAACTCCGTTTATAACCATTTTCAGAAATCATGTTTTTTAAATTTTGCGTTCCAATTAATCTCAATCAAACTGCAGTTGGGTTATTTTAATTAGCTTAAAAAAAAATACTTAAAACTCTGTTTTTGCAAATTAACTTTTCAAATATTGCAAATATTATAAAATAAGTTTAGAGCAACATATTCAGTGTGCTATTTTAAGTATTTTATTCCCATTACAATAATGAGAAATGGCGAAGTGGTTTAAATTAGTTTGTCTCTTGATATTGTGGTGAAGTATACCCCTTACATTATTTTACAGTTTTTTGCAAAAATCACCTCATTTTCACATCAGCTTGAATTCTGGAGTATTTTCTTTCTGTTTCTTTTTTCGTTCTCATATGTGAAGACCCGGGATGTTTGCCTGAGTTTCTAAACATAGCTTGTTTTGGTTCAATAGCACGTTCAGTCCTGGAGCCTCATGATATTTTGTTCCACCATGTGGCAATTAGTATGTCAAATCAAACACCATAAAAGCAAATAGCAAAACAAATGAGGCTTCTATTTCCAGCCCGGTGCATTTTTCACAAGACCCTAAAGCAGGTTTTGTGGAGACGTACACACGCTCAAGCAGACAAGGCCTTTCCTTTCTCACAACGCTATGGAAATTACCCAGAGTGCACAACAATGTTTAAACCCTGACCTCGAGACTGTGGCAGTATAAATTTTCCCACTCAAGCCTGTGTCACCCTTGTGACCTTCCACACCAGGCCATGCGGCTATCAATCAGCCAGAGCCCATCCCATCATCTGACCTCAGGGGGCTTCACACACACACACACACACACACACACACACACACACACACACACACGCACGCACACACACACACACAAACACATATACCAGTCATTCATGACTTATGAGACCTATAATAACCACTGGCTGACTAAGAAATAAACAGATTGTCTTTAAACACTTGTGTGGGGTTGGTTAGATGAGATTAAACAGAGAGGAAAATGAGACTTTTACTAAAAGTCTTTTGGTTGTCAAAAAACTAATCTGATATGCATTCTCATTAATTACATAGCTCTATGTTATTGATGTATGTCAACAACCATCTCATTATATCTATTTCATTTCTATTTTGTCTATTTTTTCTCTCTGTTTCTTTTTACATCTTTATATATTTTATTTATATTTTCATTTCTAATTTTGTCATTTTTATGTCATTTTATATCTCATTTTTAGATATGTCTCATTTTATGTATTTAATTTCTAATTTTCTCCCACTGTCTCATTGTTAGATTTTTTTTTCTTTGTGTTTTATTTGTCATTTTGTCTCACTTCATGTCTCATCTTTTATATATTTTATTTCTCATTTTGTCTTATTTCATGTCTCATATGGATGTATTTTATTTGTCCCTTTTTTCATTATGTCTCATTTCTGTGTGTCATTTTCATGTATTAATTTCTCATTTTGTTTTATTTTATGTTTTATTTTTAGATATTTTGTCTTTTTTGTTTTGTTTTGTTTTCCATTACCGATTTTGTCTCATGTTATTTTCATGTGTTTGTCATTTTTATCTCATTTTTAGATTTTGTTGGAGTTTTTTGTCATATTTTATGTCTCATTGTTAGATGTTTTTCATTTTATGTAATTTCAATGTTTTTATTTGTCATTTTGTCTCATTTTCAATGTACTTCATTTCTAATTTGATTTAAATTGTATGTCTCATTTTAATCTCATTTGTCTCATTTTAATCTCATTTTATGTTATTTGTAGATATTTTGTCTCATTTTTTGTTTTTCATGACCGATTTTGTCTCATTTTATGTCATTTCTATGTGTTTTATTTGTCTTTTTTCTCATTTTATGTCTCATTATATATATATATATATACATATATATATATATATATATATATATATATATATATTTTTTTTTTTTTTTTTTAATTTCTGATTTTATGTGTTTCACTTTAGATAAATGTATATAAAAAAAAAATGAGACAAAGTTGATACACGTAAACGTACAACTACATAAGTGTCCAATTGACTTGATGAAGATCTCCTTTAATGAATGGACATGAGCTCTTGGAATAACACTTCTGGATATGATTTTGTGAAGTGCTCCATGCTAAAAGTGGCCCTGCAGCTGGAGTCGCTTTGTTTAGGGTTCACTCAGGGACATGTAGGAATTTGCTCCAGTTAGAGCAGGGCTAATGAGTGACAAACGGCTTAATTACGGGTCACTTCCTCTGAGGTCATCTATCTGGGACTCATCTTCCAGTCTAATCAATCTAGTGCCCTCACTCCACAGCAGGTGAAGGCCTTGTGCTTCTCTGTTTGGTGGTGATATATGAGAGAGTTCTGTTACAGCCACTGGAAGAGACACTATGCTCTCAGATTCAGTATTTTGAGAATGTAATGTTTTAATTCATATTGTTTTCATACCTTGTTAGTCTTTGAGATCTCTACAGGAGCCTCAAGTGAGATTATTGGTGTCTGTTTAGTAGGAGAAACTTAAGAAACTCATTGCTGTCTAAGACACAGTTGATATTAAAGAGATCTCATTTCTGATTTTTAACTTCTAGGGTTTTGTGCGTGTGTGTGTGTGTGTGTGTGTGTTTGTGTGTGTTTGTGCACATGTTAACTTACCTCAGCTGTGATCTGCCAGTGAAAGCAGCAGTGAACGGGTAGAGTGTGTGTGTGTGTGTGTGTGTGAAGGGTATGACTGCCCTCCTACAGACACCTCCTGATGTGATGACAAGTTCCGAAGGCCTCCTGCACAGCGTGAAGCCCCCAGCCCCAGACATCTGAGGCATCTCCTGCCCCGCCTGAGCAAAAAACTTACACAGCTAAACGTTTTGTACTCTTTCCACGTGTTCCCTTGCTCGCTCACTCACTTCCCTCGCTTACTCTCTCTCTCTCTCTCTCTCTCACAACCCACTACTGTAGGATCATTGAGTTCTGACACTCTCTTAACGGAAATGAATAAAGCAAAGAGCATGCATGACTAATGGCTCTACCCAAATATATGCGATTTAATGACATAATCAAACAAAACCTGTTAAGAACTTAAGGGCTTAAGGTTCTTTACAATATTTTCATTATAAATTATGTATATTTCTCACCAAATTTGCATTCTCATTAATGTGAAAAATATACCTATCATTACTGTTACAAAAAAAAAAAAAAATATATATATATATATATATTTATTTATTTATTTATTTATTCATTCATTCATTTATTTATTTATTTTTGAATTAATGAATGATTTATAGATAGACAGACAGACAGACAGACAGATAGATAGATAGATAGATAGTTTAGATCTATCTATCTATCTATCTATCTTAACTATCAAGCTTAAAGCTGCAGTCTGTAACTCTTTTTGGTTAAAAATGGCCCGAAATCAATATTTGAGCAAGTACATAACCAGCCAGTGTTCAAAACTATTGCCTTACTTTAGCCCGATTTACAACGGTTATCTTATAATAATGTTTTCTAATTTGAGTGGTACGGGTAGGTTTTCACGGGAAACTCGAGCATAGCACTGCGTCATTACGTCACGTCTGTAAACATAAAGAAGTTGTCCCAGCTACTAAGCTTCCGCATGTGAGGATCCTGCAGGTGGGGGATCGTTCATAGCCTTTTCTCACAGCAGCTAGAATAATTAAATGTATCATTTTGATGGCGGATTGTAATCCAGAAAGGATTGTGTTCATGAAACACATGAATGAAATGAAATTATATTCCAGTTTTAAATGTGCTTCTGATTACAGATAGACAGGGATTACACAAGATTTGTATTTTAAAGAAAACCAGATCGAAGGGAGCATAATTTGCTTTCTGGGTTAAAATAATTTCTTAATATGAAATTCGAATGGCATGACAATTAGATTAGACTGTACAGAAACTTAAATCTACATGCTAATACACACTATACTCATAGTCACGCAACGCTGATGTTGTCAACATTAATAATTTGAGAATAAAGTATAACAATAATAATAATCTGCATGGTTTGATGTAATATGAGCTAACCGATCGTTAGATTTAAGTACCATTGGTAGCGCGATTTATTGTAATGTTTTTTTTTTCCTCAGTTGGTCAGAACAAACGTGGCAGACTTGTTACTTGGTCAGATGGCAATATACGGTGAAAATTCTTATTTGGGTCATATATTCCAAGACGCAGGCTAGAATCTGTGATTGCGAAGTACAGTAAACATCCACACCAGTGCGTGACTGACTGCCACACATTCACCTCAAAACATTAGATTCATCCGAGCTGTGCCAGAGGACATCCCACGCAAGCAAGATAATTCCACAAGTAACTGCAATTCCAGGTTTTCAAACAGAGATGGCAAAACTTATGACATCAACATTATTATAGTATATTATTATATTACAAAAATACTGAAAAATAAGAAAACATACATTTGAAGAAATATGAAGAAAAAAGAAAAGACTTTTTAAAAAAAAAAAATTATAAGGATTGTGTGTGTTTGGAGGGGGGGGGGGGTCAATTGTCATTGAAATGACAGAATGGTCTAGAAAAAAAAAAAATCCTAATGGTCTTAAAGAGACAGATCTAAATAAATAGACATGAACCCCTCAGCACAAGTACCTGTGAAAGCCTATTTTACGCTTTCTTGTAAAGCATTTTCACATTCTCATATTCTGATTTCCTAGCTGTTGCCTCAGCTCATGTCTCTCTGAGCACATCGGTTGGCTTGAAGAATCAGAATGAGTAGAAGAGAAGTAAAGTCAAAGGGTGCTCACAGTCAGTGCTGTTTAACCCGCCACTCTCTTGCATTCAGCCTATAGGCCGCTCTGTGACCGCTGCAGATGATTGGCAGGTGGAATGTGCCGTTTGGTGGCCGTATGGTGGAGGAAAGAAGGGTAGCTGGAAGGAAGACCAAAGGACACCAATTAGCATGTTGGGGGAAAGGTTTCTGCTGAAGGGTTGCAGAGTTCACATATCTATCAATTCATGTCAAGATCTAACCAAATACCTTCTAACAACAAATGCACACTGTACACTACTGTTCAGAAGTTGTTCAGAGGTCTCTTCTGCTCACCTAGGATGCCTTTATTTGATCAGAAATACAGTAAAACAGTAATATTGTGAAATATTTTTACAATTTGAAAATAGCTGTTTTCTTTCTGAATACAATGTAATTTATTCCTGTGAAGCAAAGCTGCATTTTCAGCATCATTACTCCAGTCTTCAGTCATATGCTCCTTCAGAAATCATTCTAATATGCTGGTAATATTCATTCATTCATGCCCACTTTTCAACTGGAAACTTGTATTTATGATAATTCTGATCGCATGTGACTGCAGCATAATTGATGCATTATTAAAACACTCTAAGAAAATAAAAAGTACAAAAGTACCTTATTTACCCCTAAAGGGTGTATATTAGTACCTCAAAGGTACATATTAGTACCTTTTGAAAAGGAACTGCCCCAGTGACAGCTTTTGTAACAGTTCTGATGGTGGTGCTTTGTCACCATGTGTAGTATTTGACTTTTCCTCATGACAGAAAACTTACCTGAACAAAAACTGTTTAGCACTTAGCTATAGGACAGACTGTTAAACTTCACTACAAATCACACAGCAGTTAAGCTAAAGATGTTAGCCTTGTGCGCTACACTTCTTCCTCTATTGTGTCTCGTCTGCTGGCGAGACATTCATTTAGAAACTATCTCAGTCATGGCGTCTTAATCAGCAAATGGAGGCTGATCCTCAATCCCGGCCGACCCTTCTCACACCTCCTCTCTCTGGGCCCTTTGAATGGAAATGGTGCGTAAACAAATTGAATCTAACCTGCATTGTGTGCAACTCAAGAGGAGTCAAAGCCGAGCCCTGCAAATCGCAAGGCAATATTGGTTTTAGGTGCAAAGGATGGTGCACAAGCCTGCTTTTGGTAGTAATCCAGGTTTATTTGTGTTTAGAGTGGATTACAGTCATTCTCAGGAGACAGACTGACTGACTGGAGCCGCTCGGTGTAAACCGCCCAGACCACCAGGATGGAGTCAAGATTGAAGTGCTGATCTTACATCTGATGACTCAGAGATCTGAAAAATGATGATAAAGCACTTGTAATTGTTGATATGCCTGAGGACCTTTAAAGGAGTCATTCACCCAAGTTAAAATTATGACATTAGTTTCTCACCCTCATGTCACACAAAACTAGCAGTGGTAATTGTAAGGAATTTAACTATAATTCTAGTTCCTGTTCCGCTTGACGATCCCGGTTCTCTTTAAAAAAAAAAAAAGAAATGGACAGTGTTTGGATGACTTGTGATTAACAACAGCCAATGAAATCGCAAGAGAGCAAAACAACACAGTAGGAGAGCAATGCATTGGTGGGAGCTAAAAAAAAAGTGTAATTCATCATTCCCAAATGTGCAAATCAATGCAAAAACAACCACAAGCCCTTCCTCTATGTTGTTTGTTGACTTTAAGGATAAACGTCTGCATTTCTATGTGCGTTAGATGGCATTAGAGCACATTTTGAGATTCAGAGATTCAGTCAGGATGGGAAATTATCTATTAACATCAACACAGCATTTAAGTATTTAAATGTTTTCGAAGCTTATATTGTACTATGTGTTTGGCACATTGTTGTCATTTATTTTAAGTCCATATGTATGTATGTATGTATGTATTTATTTATTTATTTATCTGTTTGTTTGAGATGTGACATGCACCATATCTGTAATCATGCATATACATACATGATGATTGATTGATTGATTTTCCTTATATACTTTTTCCTTTAAATATTTTTCTTTATTTATTCATTCATTGTAAATAACACCTGCTAATTAATCATGCACTCAAAAGTTGACTGTTGACAGTCAACAAAAAATAAGATGATAATGACTCAAAATTTCATATTTTACTACAATGTGTGTCTACATTGGAGGAAGAATACAAGAGTTTCAAAAGCATTATCATAACAAACATTAATATAATTTGATTCCTTTATTTCATTATGCAATACATTGCAACTTCTTAAAACACATTAAAATAAAAGCATTATCATTATGAAAATAAAATTTATTTGGAAACTGTATTTCTTTATAAAATAAATTTCAACTATGTAAAACACAAATAAATAAATAAATTATATATATATATATATATATATATATATATATATATTTTTTTTTTTTTTTTTTTTTTTTTTTTCACAATTAGTGACTTTCTATTGGATAAGAAGTTTGTTTGCTTGTTTTTTCCTCAATGATTATCCTGTATGTTAATAATAATAATAATAATAATTTTTTAAAAAAAAACTATTTTCACTCAAACATTTCTAGTAAATTTCTCAAACAATTACAAAGCAACGACAAGAAACACATTGTGTTAAATGTGAAATTTTAAAGTAGAAAAACTGAAACCGTATTTTCTTGTAAAATATACTCCAATAATCGTACAACTTTTACAAAAAAATACAGTGAGTTTTACTCATTCTGTATGTCATATTACAGAGTAAAATGGATTGTAAATGATGCTGTCAGGATTTTTTGACTAGGAGCTGTCATCAAAAAAAGTACCATGAAAGTTATATTTTGAGTCTTCTAAAGCCGTATGCTAGTCTCAAATGTAAGTTATCTGTACACATGTAGGATTTCTGTATACATGTAAGATTTTCCTCTTCTGTCTAAGTGGATTAAACTGTTGCCGTTGAGATTCAGGAGATGGTCACGTCTCATTTGTGTCAGTGCGTCTGGAGTAAGTAATAGCAGCAGTTGGGTGTGTGGTCATCAGCGTCTGCGTCTATTGTGTGTATCATGCAGTCGTCTGCAGTCAGGGAGGGTGTGGAGCCGGAATGAGCACACTCCTGCTCCAACCATTTCCTGTCCTGCACGCTCGGCCTCACCGTCTCCCTGGATACGGCCCAACAGGGTGCGGTGGACTGTCTGCGCGGGACCTGGGCCAAACCACAGACATGAGCAAGAACAGCGAATTCATTTTACCAATGTCAATGTGACAAAAGGCCAGACAGTTGTTTTAGTATGTTTTCTTTCTTTTTTTCACTATGAAATTCATAGCTGTGTTTGAATAATATCGCCATTGTTGATTTTGTAGAAGTCATTGTTTTTGTTATTACTTCTCCAGTGCTACATCACATGATCCTGGAAACTGTGGCAGAACTGTGTTTCACCGCCAGGTTTATACAGCAATGTAATCCAAATAACAGCAATAAAAAGAGAAAATTAAATGGAAATGCATTTTAGGGGGTTACTGTAAGTAATAAACTTTAGGTACACATGCATCTTTTTGACTAATTCTGACTTATTTTTTACAGTTCTGAGTTTATATCTCACAATTTTTGCAAATTTTGCACGGTAGAAACAATTCTAGGAAACAAAGTTTCAAATCAGAATTGTGATAAATAAACTCAGTTTACATCTCGTAATACTGACTTGTTTGATGGTTTGTTTGTTTGTTTTTTAGCAAAAAAAAGGTACTTGTGATGTTTTATCTCACAATTCAACGTTTTCACAAAATTCTGAGATGTAAATTGTGAGAAAAAATAATTCTGATATAAAAATTTGCAATTGCTTTTACTATTATTTTACTTTACTTTAGAAACTTGCTTCCAAACAAATGTTTTCAAAGTGTGATAAAAAAAAAAAAAATTAAAAAGTTTTTAAGTTTAAGCCCTTTTTACTTGAAAGTTACACTTTTTTCACATTCAGTGTAAACTTTTCTTAAAAATTGTTTTTCAGAAACATATGAAACCAACATGAAATCAGAAAGTACATTTCTACAAATGTGTCGTGTTTTAAACTACATTAAATAAATAAGTAAATAAATAAAACCTTTGTGGACTCTTTCATAGAAATTTCACCTTTGAACTAGTAAGACACCACCTAGCAACCAACCAGAACCACCTAGCAACCACTCAGCAACGTACAATGTGGCGGGAAGTTATACAGTTCACACAATAACTCAATTACATTTTACATGTGAAACATATTTCACTGATGTTCTGTTAACAATCAGATTTATTATTATAAGGAAGTTTATTCAGGCCATTGCATGTTAGTGGTTTCCTGACTATCAATGTTTCTATTCATAGCAGATCTCAGACCTCTAACCTTTCGGGGAAAAAAAAAGCACTTGCAAAGAAGCCTGCAAACAGAAATGGTCTTATCATATTTCATTGCTTTTGATTGCCACCGTATAAGCCCGGGAATACAATTAAGGCCGTCTTACTGTCTATGTAAGCTGTTTTCATAAAGGCATGTAAGGCAAGCTGAAAGAATAAGCCCTTTGGCAGAGTAATTACAGGAGGAGGCTGCATTTAAATACAGTCGGCGCATGCCTCGCAGCAAATAACATGCCTCTATCCTAATTAGACCAAAAAGTCTTGATATGTGTGTGTTTTGATTTTTTCGCCCTCTTTCTCCAGGGTGCCACTTTTTAGGCACCAAAAATTGCAAAAGAAACACAAATTTCCTCGGTTGACGCCACCCCACGCACCTCGAAAAAAAAACAATCCGACTCCAAATCCCCTTATTATGGATCAGGATCCTTAAAAATCAACAAGAAGGGCTTTTTGCAGAAAACAGACGTAACATCGCCTAACAACGGCGGAATGTCATACTGCAGATCTAGGGCCTCGCCGCCAACGGCTGTCAAAAGTGCCATCAAACTCGGGTCGGCCAATTAAGAGAAATTGACATGTAGATTGCCATGCTGTCAGAGCCGACTGCTCTCACGCTAAGCTAACAAATCACGCTGACATTTCTACATGTTTGTATTATTTAGAAGATGTTCATCAAGGCTTTTTTCTTGTCTTTTTTCAAAACCCTGCTATAAATATTCAATGTGACAACAATGCGCCGCTCTCAAACGTATGTGAGAGCCAATCTTGACGTGATGTGACATACAGAGAGAAAGCGCTGAATTCAATCCAGTCGTTGAAGTCTGTTTGATAGCCGTGAAGAGAGGCGAGATTATTAATTGTAACGGAGAAAAATGAATGTACTTGTGTGGTATTAATGGAATAAATCATTTATCTGTATAATGTGTTTGTTGAGACCTGTATGCTTTACTCCCTCTTTGAACTTTGAAATTTGCCACCCATTCCCACAAGACCAATAATAATCCAATTTTTTTAAGGTAGAGCCATTTTAAATTTCTAGACACTGTTGATTTTTTTTTTTTCAGCCACTGCATCATTTAGCAAGAAACTATGAATTAATGAGCTGCAAGTAAAAGATTTAGCACATCAGATAACCTTCCTGATTATTTAATGAAGTCTTGCATTAGAGACGTGCTTTGTAACTGCTCACATCAATTATTTATTCTTGGAGATGCATTCTTATGTTCGGAGGGGGCTGCATTTTTACAAACCATTAGCTATTAATTATTGTTTTATCTACATTAACTATTTACCAGAACAGCAAATTCTTTAAAATGGCAGTTAAATGATGTAGTGTATGGTCACAATTTTGCAGGAGCAACACTGTATAAACAGTGTTGAGTGTAATACATTACTAAGTAATTAATTACTTTTCCCTTGAAAAGTTGTTAAAGTTAAAGTTAAAGGGGTGGTTGATTGCGATTTCACTTTTTTAACGTTAGTTAGTGTGTAATGTTGCTGTTTGAGCATAAACAATATCTGCAAAGTTACGA
>JAFVLL020043121.1:0-11305 GCA_021397915.2 Tor tambroides
TTGTAAATGGCAAGGATTAATGTTACGTGATGGGTGTCTGGTGGATAAAATTCATTGTTGAAGGAATTAAATGTACACCTTTTGAACATGAATTATGGGTTCTTGGTTTGATGTGCTTCATTTCTCCCTGACTGTATCTTTTGTAATCGGTGGTTTTTAATTCTGAGCTATCCGGAGAAAAATAATTGACAAGGTTTTATCCTTGTCTGGCGCCCGAATTTAAATAAAAAAATAATCTGGTAGGAAGCCAGGGGGCACCACCGTTACACAGCATTCAGATCCAGTTTTGTGAAATGTACAGCTCCATTCAAATCATTTGTCAGATCATCTACTGTTGGGGTGACATGGATATCTTTGGATGGCACAGTTGGGGAGTCGCATGTCTACGCATATTTGCACACTGTCAGGATTTTTGGGTTTTGGTGTCACAACTATAGGTGATACCCAGGGCGTGGGACCATTGACTTTTTCGATGATACCTTGTTCAAGTTTTTCAAGTTCTTTCTCCACATTCTTTCTGACATGGAACTAAATTCGTCTGTGTGGCTGCATGGCTGGCTTTACAGATTCATCTATGTGTTGCTTCACTTGAAGATCTTTCAGCTTTCCTATGCCTTGAAAAAGGTCTTTGTACTCTTCTAGCAGCTGATTCACAGTGGGAATTTCAGCTGTTTGGTTAGACACTACGCTGACTATTTGAAGAATTCCAAGTTCTGTTGCGGTGCTGTAGCTCAGCAAAGAACCTGAGTTACCATCAATTGCGTAGAATGTGGTTACTGTGTCTTTGTTGTTGGAGTTGATTTTGGCTTGAAACTTTCCTTTTTGTGGAAGTGGAGTGGAAGAGCCATATGCAAAGATATTTGCATCAGATGGGTTTAATATGATATTGTGTTTTAGTTTGTGATATGCAGTGGCATCAACAATATTTACGCTTGCACCAGAATCGATGATGACCTTCACTGGCACTCCTGCGATCTCCACTTGTGACTGAGTTTGTTGTGAAGGTTGAACTGTGTGTATGACATATACTGTACATAGTCTTCATCTGAATTTGTTGACACTGCAGGTT
Source organism: Tor tambroides (assembly GCA_021397915.2). Classification (NCBI taxonomy): domain Eukaryota; kingdom Metazoa; phylum Chordata; class Actinopteri; order Cypriniformes; family Cyprinidae; genus Tor; species Tor tambroides. The sequence goes on from JAFVLL020043121.1 coordinate 1,070, forward strand.
ATGTTTTGTGTGCCGTATCATCTGTATGCACAGTGTCCACTTTTTGTGTCACCTTTTGAAATTTGGGCTTCAATGGATTTGAGTTATTGGTTGTGTAGCGTGTTGACCTGCAGCATTATTTAAAATGATTCCCGCTTTCCACAGCCTTTGCAGATTTTTACTTTTGCTGGGCAATTTTTCTGTCCACCCTCTGCAATTGTTGCATGACATGCTTTCATGAAGTCTTTGTTTTATAATTTCTCTGCTTGTGTTTGTTAAAAGTTGTTTCACTTATTGCGTGTGTTTTAAATGGTTTGGATGACTTTGCATGCATTGCTTCTATGCCAGCTGCTTTTTCATCTGCTGTTTCTTGAGCTATTTCTGTGTCTAGTAATTGTTGAAGCATCATTGTACTTCCTTGTAGTGCCATCTTGCGGAGACGCAATGAACTGCAGCTTAGAATTATTTGTGACTTGATCTCTCTGTCTTAGGGTGACCATACGTGCCATTTTTCCCAGACGCGTCCTGGCAAGGATTTCTATATTGCTTTGATTCAAAGTACCTCGAGAGCGTTTCAAAAACATAAGAAAAAGCCAAATCCTAGATATTTTAGGCAATATAGAAATCCTGGCCAGGATGCGCCTGGGAAAAATGACACGTATGGTCACCCTACTTTGTCTACATTCACAAACTCGTATTTTGTTGCCATCTGTCTTAATCTGGTGTGATATGCATCCAATGTTTCATCTTCATGTTGTTTTGCTTGCCTGAATAAATATGTTTCATACTCAGTATTTGCTTTTGGACAGAAATACACATCTAGCCTTCTCACCGCTATAGCATAATCTTCTCCAGTTTCTGGCAGCGTTTTAAAAATGTCAAAAAGCATAGTAAGAGTGCTCTTTTCTGCTTGTTCTCTTCGATGTTGAATGCTTGTAGGTAATTGTCGAATCAACTCTGCCATTTTTTCCATCTCGAGCCAATTGAGCTGGGTTCAGACTGGAAATCGAACACTGGAAAATGTGGGAGAGTCAACGTTTTGCTTGTGATCCATGTGATCCAACCAACCATTTTTGTTATGCTTTTGCATTCAAATCCGTTTATCACTCGTCGCTAAGTTGTAGCATCTTTCTTTTATAAGACAGGAAGTGTTGTTCCCAAACGTTCAGTTTACTTTTCATGCCATTCACAAGCTCAATGGCAATCACACAGGCTTAGCCCACAACCCCCCCCCCCCCCCCATCAACGTGCTTAGTTAAAATGTTGAACAGAAAACATTGAACAGGACTACATGAAAACACTACACTATTCTATCTTGTTTTTTTCCCCCAATTTTGTGGCATTTCTCTAATCTTGTTCCCCAGCGTTTCCTGTCATCTCTCCACTATGGCAATAAATAAAGAGTGGTAAAAGGCTGTTCAGAGCAACACTGGGTACAAAAAAAAAAAAAAAATATATATATATATATATATATATATATATATATATATATATATATATTTTAACACTAAAACTGCAGTCAGAATAGGGCTTGACCATGCAAGATTACTTGACCATGCAGCTTTTTAAGGTGCACTATTTGGCCATCTAGCAGCTAATAAATAAAACTGCCTGCATCTTGTGGAAGATCATTATTTTGAGTAATTAGAAGCATTGATGTTTTTAAATTACATAGATTTCAGTTCTGAATCTCTGTGGATAAAACACAACCAACACACAGGCCCAATACATAACCAGTTTAGATGGAAAGAACTGAAAGTTCACTGTTTAGTCAGATGAAGACAGTAATTTGGTGACACATTACATTTATAATTTACACAGTCCATCCTTAAAAAATCAAATCCAGCACAACCAATAATGAAATAACCTTGTACTATAGACCCTTTTTCTGTTAGTAAGCACTGTGACGTTTTTCTGTGGGCGGAGCTTAGCTGGAGGCAGAAAGATTCCACTGACCGCTTCACTAACGCTAGTTATGAAGTCTGTTTAGCTTGTTTTTTAATAATAACTGGAGAAATTCCGATTTTACCTGCATATGTAAGGTATAGATGCACTGTCCGGGACCGCGATTGTTATTTGAAAAGGTTAACTTTAACGGACGAAACCAGATTGGCCGACCCGCACACGTTTTTACTCAAAGGATGGTCGATCTGACAGGATTCCCTCAAGTTAAGTGACTCACATCTAACGTGTATAGTTAGACAAAATCACTGATCTATCTAGTCATGAAGATGTATATATATTTCAATTTCAGCAGGCAACTATTTTTACAGCTACATTATTATTCCAGCCACAATTAATCACAACAATGTATATACATTACATATGATTAAGCATATAAATCGTCAGTTTGTCGTTTTACACACATGCACACAGACATTATTTCATACACACATAGTGAGATGCATAAGAAAACTTTAGACGTGCCCATAACAACAAAAGACAATACTTTATTTAACCTTTTCTGACAAGAAGTGTGCGCTGCAAATGCGAGCATTTTTGACGATGGTTTCTGTCCAGTCCGCTCGTTTCATCGCGTTTCACCACAGCTGTCGTCGGTTTTTTGTCTGGCAGTGGCAGCAGGTATGCCTTAAAATTTAAAATTGGAGCCTCTACAACATCGATTCGGGCACCCAACATCACAACAAGATGATATTTTAAGCTCCTTATATTGCCGAATCTGCGCTGTTTTGAATTGGCCGTCTCCAGTTTTCCCTTTGTTTTGCCTCCAGCTAGCGCTGTGACGTAACTGTGACGTAGGCCCTAAAAGGGTCTATAGCTAAAGGTAATGAACTCATGTAACTCTTAGAGAGCTTCATGGCTGTCTGTTAGTTAAATAAAATGTCTTACCTGTTAAGTACAAAAGAAGCCATATTAGGGTGGATTTTAATCTATTCAAATCTCTGATTTATCGCCATCGCTTAAAAAGCCAAGCCAGTGTTAATTCTGGTATTATTATGGACTTTTTGTTTGTAGACTCTGCTTCTTTGGACCAATGCATGGTCCATGGTCAATTATCTTTCTGGACCTCCTCTGGTCAAATTACTTTTCGATAAAACTATACATTTGTAACAAACAAATCCATCAATAGGGCATTTTAACTTTTAAGTTTTATATTTTTTTTAGAGCTGCTTTGCACTGTTTTCATTTGTAAGCAGTGCTTGATCTGTGCATATTTCTCTCCTGATTCAGATGAGACAACTTTTTTCTCTGGAGAAAGCAATATTATGGACTAGTATTTTAGCTGGAAGCAACAGTTTGAAAACATCTTGTTGGATTTTGTGGATTTGTGTCGATAACTTGTGGATTATTAGGATACTTTTATCAGCTTTTTGGAATCTCATTCTGACAGCACCCATTCACTGCAGAGGATCTATTGGTGAGCAAGTGATGAAATGCTAAATTTCTCCAAATCTGTTCTGATGAAGAAGAAAAAAAGAGAGAAAAAAAACAAAAACAAAATAACAAACAAAAAACTCATCAACCTGAGGGTGAGCAAAACTAATTAAGATTAATATAAATTTAAACTGTAATACTGTAATTTTCATTTAAGTGTCCAATAACGTAATTTGCAATCAAGCATATTATTTCATATATTTCGTTTAGTAAATTATTTCTGTAATAAGTACTCTTTTTAAAAGTATGCTAAAGTGTCCTTTTCCCCAAGGGTTTCATCTTGTTTTAAGCATGTTTGAATATTGCTTCAGGAAAAATACTGACTAAACTAATGATTTCACAGTGTATTTTGAAAGTGTGCAACTTGTCAGCCAGCAGTCGCTCGGACACAAGCATTTTACAGTCGCTCCAAAGCATTTTACGTGGTGCCACAACTGACAGGTTCATAAGTAAACAAAGCATCATTTCAGAGTGAGAACCTCCCAGCGAATGGGTCAGATTCTATCGTGGTTCCTGTGCCAATAGACAAATCCATTAAGTGAATCTTTATGAGTGCCCAGAACACTTGAGCACTGGCCCATAACTCCAGGATTGATCAGATGTGACACTGAGGGAAGAGAAGGTTCACGGCCAATAAAATAGAAACACAATGATAAAATCATGTGAGATGGGGATGATATATTTAAGTTTAAGCAAAACTCAATGGCTTTATTGATTACACCCTCAATCTGTTTATGAAGTTTGCCATGCAGGGTTTCAGCAGGGAGCAGCAGCTGCAGGTTTGTTTAGAAGAATTAGAAAATGATTATATAGGGTTTTTGCAAGTCATTGAAAGCGTTGGTTTTAATGAGGTGGGAGATTGAAAAAATTATATATCAGTACCTCCACAGGTGGTTTATTGAGCTGGTGTTGTTGGAGTTTACTGCTAATTTGGCTATAGACAGTCAGAGAATAATGTAATGCTAATGGAGCAGAGAAAACAGGATTCTAATGAACAGTCAATGTAAAAAAAAATACTCCTGGGATTATTAATATTCTTTCCTTATCCATTAATTGCACTTGTATATTATGTACACAGATTTCATTAGGCTTGCGTAAAGAATATTTATAACGTGGTGCTTCCATGTACATTTTTTTGCAGTGGAAAGTGCTGAAATATTCTAGTCAAGTATTTGTTTCTAAAACCATTACAGAAATGTTCCATTGCAGTATTTATTGCACAGCTCCCATTGTTTTTCTTATTAGCAATGCATACTAAATTTAGTTTGAGTAATACAATTTTAAATCTATAGACATGAAAAAAAAAAAAAAAAATGATCAAAAAGATTTTCATAACCTGAAAAAAAAAAAAAAAGCTAAATTAAACTAAATGTGGAGTTTATAACTTTATAACTGTACAACTTTGTATAACCTTTATAACTGTTATGGTGACACCTATAGCACAAGCTCCATAAAAGTTGGCATGCTTCTTTAGAATCATATGCTGGATGTGCATTTTTTTTTCTTTTAGGATTTATAGGCTTTGGGGTATATTTGGCCATACCCATATTTTAAATGACCATGTTATAGCTATCCAAAATACTGAACTTCAACATTTTTTTTTTAACAATTTTTGACCTAGAGAGTCCAGAGAATTATACTGCAGTGATTTTATCAAGCTTGAGTGAAAAATCTAGACTAGTTTGTGAAAGTAATTTTTTCAAATAATCGCCAATATTTAACAAAGGATTTGATTGACAGCAGTGATCCTAGGCTAAGTTGTTCCAGAATGAGGAGTTAAAAAGCATGATGGCACCCCCAGTGGCCAATTTCTTTCAAAATTCTCACAGATCTTTTGGGCCATTAGTCAAACCTTCCCACCAAGTTTCATTCCAATCAGCCTTCATTAGCCATGTCTAATAGGTCCTCAAATTTCATTGGCTGTTGGTAGCCATGTTTTTCGAGATACACAAATGTCCTCATAGGCAGTTGTGACAATTTGGACACAGCACACTTCATGTCAGTTTCTAAGTCAATCGGACTAACTGTTGCATAGTTAAAACCATTTTTTCCCCTATTACAGTGCCACACAGTGACTAAGCTCCTTTTTTTCTCTCCATGTGAACTCAGATTGAGGTCTTACATACAGTGTATATCAAGTTTGATGTAATTATCTCATTCTGTTTAGAAGTTATAGCTATTTTAGTAAAAGTGGCCCCACCTCTTTCAAACATTTTGGCATGACTTTGCAAAAGTGAGTTGCAAGAGAAAAAACTTTTGTTCATCTTCAGCCAAGGATTTCCATGATATAAGACACCTGAGTCTGCAAGAGCGGTTTAAGAGTTATGAGCGATTTCATACTTTTGATCATTGTCGAGCCACCATCAGGCTGATTGGGGTGAGCCTTGGTGATGTACTACCATCGCTCAAACTTTCAAGCCTCTTCAATGTACGGTTTGGTTTGCCTGATTACTTTTAGGGCAGAATGGTGATCTTTGGAAATCCTAACAATTACAGTAAGGTTTCAGCTATGCACGCTTGAACCCCTAAATATTTGCTTTACTGAAATACCTCTAGATGTGAAATACTTCTAGGTGTGCACACCGCCCTGTCCCGAACCTTCACAGCTGGATGATTGGTTCCTCGGGTTCTTTTCTTCCCGGAGGTGCACGAGGAGCTTACGAAATCGTGGACGGCCCCTTTTTCGGCCAGAAGCCGCTCGTCTCCCTTCTCCATCCTCACTACCGTCGATGGCGGGGCAGGTTGGGGTTATGTGGACATTCCCCAGGTGGAGAGAGCGGTTGTGTTGCACTTGTGCCTGCAAAACGCTGCAACTTGGTGGAATCGTCCGCGCCTCCCCTCTAAGGCCTGTATGACCACGGCAGCTCTCGCTGCTAAGACCTACAGCGCTGCGGGTCAAGCTGACTCTGCCTAGCATTCCATGGCGATCCTGCAATTCCACTAAGCCAAGGCACTCAAAGACATACACGAGGGTGGCACCGACCTGGGGTTGATGCAGGAGCTGTGCTCGGTGACCGACTTCGATCTCCAAGTGGCGAAGGTCACAGCGCGGTCCCTCGGGAAGGCGATGTCCGCATTTGTGGCCCAAGAGTGCCATCTATGGCTCAGCCTGGCAGAGATGAGGGACACCGACAAAGTTTGCTTTCTTGACGCCCCCATCTCCCAGGCTGGGCTATTCGGAGACACTGTCGAGGACTTCGCCCAGCAGTTCTCGGCAGTGCAGCGACAGACTGAGGCGATCCATGACATCTTGCCCCAGCATGATCCTCCAGCTTACACTGCTCCGCCATGGGCCACGCCTCAGCCTGCCCGTCGCCGAGGTCACCCTCCTGCGATTTCTAGAGCTGCTCTGTCCTGTGCTGGGAGCACGTCGAGGCCGGCGTGTCAAGCCCCCCGCAGGAGTGCGGCAGCCCCTAAGTCCTCCAAGAAGATGACGAAGCGGCCCTGACACGGATGGCCTGGAGATGCAAGGAACTGCTCTTCTACAGGAGGTGGTGAAGACAGCACCTCTCCTTCCCCCAGAGGAGGGCCGGGCAGAGAATCCTTGGTTTTATTTTGTTTATGTTCCACCACTGGCTCCAGGGCCAGTAATACCCACATTTTCAAAGAAAGAGCAGTTTCCTTTTCCTCCGGGCCATCAGGCTTGTGGGTAGACAGTGACCGACGCACTACCTCCTCACTCTCGCCCATAATGCCCCCTATCGCCAGCGGCCAAGAAATTGCGGATCGGGGGTGCGACGCCTCTCCACGCATTTCCGACCGGTCCCTCCGGGGACATGTAGAGTACTGCTGTGATGAGCCAGAACGCGATGCTTTCTGGGCCATCCAGTATGACTTCCCACCGCTGCACCACTGCAGTTATGTCGATTGTTCCTTTGGTGCCACTCGAACAGAGTTTGGGAGCTGGCTCATTTGGACAGTCTGGCTACGTGATTCAGTTCACCAGGTTCAGCGGAGACCTCGAGACTATGTTGGCAGTCCAAGATGCCCATGTCCTGCATGAGGAGATTGCTGTGCTATTGGTGAAGGATGCAATCGAGCCTGTCCCTCCAGCCGAGATGGAGTCGGGGTTTTACAGCCCTTACTTCATCGTGCCCAAGAAAGGCGGTGGCCTTCAACCAATTCTGGATCTGCGAGTCTTGAATCGGTCCCTTCATAAGCGCCTGTTCAAGATGCTGACGCAGAAGCACATCATCAGATGCATCCAGCCCCAGGATTGGTTTGCAGTGGTCGACCTGAAGGACGCTTACTCTCATGTCTTGATCCTTCCTCAACACAGGCCGTTCCTTCAGTTTGCGTTCGAGGGTCGGGCATGGCAGTACAGGGTCCTCCCCTTCGGGCTGTCCCTGTCCTCCCGTGTCTTTACAAAGGTCGCGGAGGGCGCCCTTGCTCCGTTACAGGAATTGGGCATCAGGATCCTCTCGATGACTGGCTAATCATGGCCCAGTCACGAGAGCAGTTGTGCGATCACAGGGACCTGGTGCTCCAGCACCTCAGCCAGTTGGGGCTTAGGGTCAACTGGGAAAAGAGTAAGCTCTCCTCTGTGCAGTTCTCAGTGTGGAGTTAGACTCGGTGAGTATGAAGGCGCGTCTCACCAATGAGCATGCCCAGTCAGAGTTCCTTCAGAGGCAGGACGGTGGTAGCACTGAAACACTTTCTGAGGCTCCTGGGGCATATGGCATCCGCAGCCGCAGTCACGCCACTCACATTGCTTCATATGAGACCACTTCAGCACTGGTTACACTCCTGAGTCCCGAGATGGGCATGGTGCCACGGTACACTTCGCGTGGCCATCACACCAACGTGTTGCCACACATTCAGCCCCTGAACAGACCTTGCCTTTCTATGGGCCAGAGTGCCCTTAGAACAAGTGTCCCAGCATGTCGTTGTCACAACGGATGCCTCCAGTACGGGCTGGAGCGCAACATGCAATGGGCAGGCAGCCTCAGGGCTCTAGACAGGGCTTCGTCTGCTTTGGCACATCAACTGCCTGCAGTTGTTGGCAGTGCATCTAGCCTTGCGGCAGTTATGGCCACTTCTGCAAGACAAGCACATGTTGGTCCACATGGACGACACTGTGACTGTTTCGTACATCAACCGACAGGGAGGTCTGCGATCACCTTGCATGTCACAATTCACCCGCCATCTCCTCCTCTGTAGTCAGACGCGGCTCAAATCGCTGCATGCCATACACATTCCGGGGGAGCTCAATCGTGCAGCTGACGTGCTCTCACGACAGCTCACATTCCCGGAGAATGGCGACTTCATCCCCAGACGGTCCAGCTGATTTGGAGTGGATTCGGGGAAGCCCAGGTAGAGCTGTTTGCTTCCCACGAGTCCTCCCACTGCCAGCTGTATTACTCCCTGACCGAGGCCCCCCTCGTCATGGATGCACTGGCACACAGCTGGCCTCGGGCTCTACGCAAGTATGCATTTGCCCCAGTGAGCCTCCTCGCATAAACACTGTGCAAGGTCAGGGAGGACGAGGAACAGGTCTTGCAGGTTGCGCCTTACTGGCCCACCCGGGCCTGGTTTTTGGAACTCACGCTCCTCGTGACAGCCCCTTCCTGGCGCATCCCCCTGAGGAAGGACCTTCTTTCTCAGGGGCACGGGACCCTGTGGCAGCTGCGTCCAGATCTTTGGAACCTCCACGTGTGGCTCCTGGATGGGACGCAGCAGACTTAAGAGATTGTCTCCGTTCCCTCCATCAGGGAACGAGGGTTACGTACGTAACTGAGACATTTGTGATCATGTGATCTTGGGTTACAAATTCTTGCTATGCATTTTTAAGCAAAGTTTGGGTTGAAAACTTGCATATACAAAATATCTTTCATCAGCAACAGAAATATGATTTAAGAAGGTTGAGAGGTAATGTAAGCAAGTTTAGTTTGTAGGAAAATGTTTAATTGTAGCTGTGCTAGCTAAATGTTGCTACCTGCAGTAATTTAAAATAAGACACAATTAGACAATATTTGAATACAATAGTCATAATAGTAATAACAAAATATTGATTTACAACATTTCAATAAAATAATATTCATAATAATAAATATTGATTTGCAACTGGTGTAGTGCTGAATGCTACGCATATATGCGCCATTGTCAAGATAACATTTGTTCAGTTACCTGTAGTCCCTTTACCAAGGAAGTTCCAAACATTCATACAAGACAGTAATTTTCTACAAAGAACTCACTTCAAGGGCTCTAACCTATTCTTATATGCATTGGTGTCCTGGAGGGCTGAATTACACTCTTGGGCTACAGTGCCACACTGACAGCATTGTTGCAGGCCCTTACCATACGTCATATGAGATCAAACGGCTATCTGACAACAAAAAATATTTGTATACAATTTTTAATTATCAACATTGTCGATAATGTTGATTAATTATTTCAGACTCAAATACAACCTTTAAAAACTTTCTGATATCCCAGGTGGAAAAGACGAAGTATTAAATGTATTAAAAATATACTTGAAATTCAAGTACACTGTAAAAAAAAAAAAAAAAATTGAGCAAATTTAAAAATTTAAGGCAACCAGCTTCAGCAGATTTTTGAGTTCTCTAAACTAATTTTTTTAGAAGATTTTTGAGTTCTCTCAACTTTTTGTTGTATCAACTTAAAACAACAAGTTGAGAAAACTCAAAAATCTGCTGAAGCTGGTTTCCTTAAACTTTTTAAGTTTGCTAAACTTTTATTTTTATAAATACAGGTGTAACATGTCTGTTTCTGTTTAGTTCCTGTTGCCCTTATTTGGTCCTTCCTATTTTCGAGTCATCATTAGTTTATCATCGTTTAGTCTTTCCACCTGTGTTTAATTAATTATCTCGTGTCCCTCATTGTTTCCGTTTCCTTTATAAG
>JAFVLL020043124.1:0-39788 GCA_021397915.2 Tor tambroides
TTAAAGTATATTACAAACTTTTCATTTAGACCCTAAAGAATCATATTAACTTGTACAAAAATGGCATTATATGACCCCTTTAAATGTTTAAAAGATATTTAAAGTGTACCTACAGTATACTTGCAATAGTTTCACTTTAGCACAATCAAATATACTTGCAACTAACTATTAAAGTGCATTAAGCACAAAATGAATTGTTTCAATTTAGCAAACTTTAAGTATACCAGATTAGTATACCAAAAGTACAACTGCATGGTATTTTTATTAAGTACATAAATATGTAAATGTATTTGTAGTACACTTACCATGAAATAAATGTATTTCAAATTCATTTTAGTATATTTATTTTTCACTAGGGTGCTGCTTCCTCAAAGTGTTTTTTCCCCCTTTTATTTTCCTTTAGTCTATTTGTTGAGGCTTCCATCTGCATATTCCTTGACCTCAGAAAGGTACTGAACCAGAAGATTTGTATCAGCCTTAGTGGCTTTTGCCAAAGGATTACCACGTGTACTTAACCAAATCCCAAAAGTACTTAAACCACAAGTTGCTGCTGAATTCTCCCAAACAAGAGATGTGTTTGCAGATGGTGCTTGTGCTGAACATTTTACAGTCTTCTCTAACAAGTATTCACTTACACTTGAGCCAGCCGCTGATTATCAAACACATCAGGACAAAATAGTGCTGAAATAAAAATTGAGGAAACTCATTACTCAACCTTGTGTTCATTCTGTTGTTTATTGTTCTGTTGAAAATGTGTTGCTCATGTGACACAGAGTCAGCGGCATTAAAGGAATACAGAAGGGTTAAACGAGTCTGCATTCTTACCCAACACAACACAACAATCCTCTATCTGTCATCTCTCAGAGCCAATTATGCAGACTGAAACACCCTTGATAACAGTTAAAAAGGCATCATAAGGCCATGGTGGAAATGACAAAAGATAAAAAAAAAAAAAAAAACTTGCATATGTCTCTGCATAAGCGGTTTATCTTACACTGACCGGTCCTCAGATCTCAAAAAGTAGACAAAAGACATGAACGACCTCTGATCTGAACCAAAAGGATAGTTGGAATGTGCTCTTGTACAACAGTCAGGTAAGTTCAAATAAAATTTCACACTCATTCTCTCACATAGACGAATACAATCAAACTTATATATCTATGAGGAGACAATCACTGTACTCTGGCTGTTTATTATAACCAATGTCCAGTTAAAAAAATTAAAAGAACAAAATTTCGAAATCAATGTCCCCATCTAGACGATGGTGCATCCAGCATGTACTTGCACTGGCCTCCTCCGGCTAAATAAATAAACTCTCTTGTGATTGGCTGACCACTTGTCAAGAGAGTATGGCTCTTGATTGGTGGACACACCGACACGAAGTTACAATTTGCATACGATATCTTCAGTACTTAATGTAAATAATCTTTTGCGCTCTAGTAACTTTCTTTACATACATTCACTCCTACTTGCCGAGTGTGCTATCCGTAAAACAGACCGAGTCTCTTTGGCTGACAATTTCATCTGGCTGATGCAGCCATATAAATCTGACAAACACCATCAAACCTAAAACAAACAATCATACATCATATATGCCTGCATCTTAATATTCTCTTCTTTATCAAACTTAATACTTATAATATACTTCTGTACCTGTATAAAATAATGGAAAAAAAGAAATAGTTCACCCAAAAATGACAGTTCTGTGATAAGTGTTTTTCAAACTTGCCACAACAACTGTTGCATTTTGCATCTGTCAGCTATTGTATGACTTTATAACAGCATTTCTCAAATGCCCCCTACTGTCCACTACATTTTCATAGGCCTCATGACTTTTTCAGTTTTACATGATTTTTTTCAATAAGGACTGAGGATGAGAATTGTTTTTAAAGTTGACAAAGTATATTCATTCTAAAAATGCCCATGGAGTTATAAAATGTTTATAAAATTAATTTTCTTGCCTTTTCCAGTTCTAGAAATAGTGGTTGAGCAGCATTGCTTTACAAGACTTTACAAGTTGTATTGACCACTTTCCTGCCCTTTTTTGCCTTTGTTGGAGCTGGATAGCATGGGGATACTATCGTCTGGAAAAGAGCAGCGTGAACATTCATTAAAATCTCTTCTTTTGTGTTCCAAAGAACACAGTCAGTCATATGGGTTTGGAATGATGTAAGGGGTGATGAACAGAATTTTCATTTTTGGTGAACTGTCTCTTTAAGGGTTTGAAACAGAGCGCTATGGAATATGCAAGACTGAACAGTGATTTATGTAGTCAGATGCTTATTGGCTGACTGCTGAGAGGCTTGTGGTTTCTGTTGACGTCATTCTGAATGAAGCATCAGTGTTTCTCACATGGTCCCGCCTATTAAGGCTGAATGTCCATTGATCATTGGACAGTCTTGCGTATAAATCGTTAGGTAATACATTGAAGTACCAAATGATTCTTTAAATAACTAAGAAAGTCTGTGAGATTTGTGTACCATATTGATATTCAGAAAACAAAACGCTGTAAGATTCGTCTTCACTGGTCCACGTTCTCAGTGTACGTCCTCCACAGTGACTGATGAGGCTTGACTGGGAATCACTTACAATTTTTCTTGGTAGTCTTGTATGCTTTTTTGCATGTGTGTTTGAGCAGCTTTACATCCATCCAACTAAAGCTCAGAAGGCAAAAACTGCCGAGTGAATCCTGATTCTTTTGTGTCAGTCATACTGAAATCTCATAGGTCGTTCCTCCAACACCAGTCACTTTCTTCACCCCTCCTGCAGGTTTGTGTGACTGGGTGTTATGATTGGCCACGTTTTGTTTAATAGTCGAGCTGAATGGTTGGTGGGGGGAAAAAAGAAAAAGAGAGAAACAGGTTAACGCATAGGTTAAAGCATGCATGTGAAAAAGGTAATAATTTAACCAAAAACATTTTGGATGCATTGAAAGTGTTGTAGGGATTTTTGTATTAAATGTAACGGAGACAACCCAAGCAAGACATTCGCAAACTAGGTTTGAAGTCAACATGAAATCGATATTCACAAGCACTTTATTACCATAATATTAGGAAATGATTTTATCTGCAAATGTTGGAAATATTTCACTGTTGAGAGCATTTTGACATACTGTATTCTGTTTCAAATATATCATTTTCTATTATTTTTACATCCTTTTTTACAAATATCATTAGGGCTCAAGTTCTAAAGGCCAGTTCTGGTTCACTTGCCCTCAATGCCCTGGAAAACTGTTCACTGGTCCAAATTAATGATCGATTTTTATTTTTAGCAGTGTATTTTATATTATTAATATTTATAAACATTTTAATTTATATCATTTCCAGATTGTTGAACTTTTTTATTAAATATATTTTTCACTATAAATGTAACCATAAACACACTTTTACCAGAAACTGATGGCATACAGTTTGCCAGTTGGATAACATTATCTTGGTGACAAATCAGCAAAATTCACAGCAATGTACAATACCTCACAGAAAACCAAACATTTAAGTTTTCAAAGCATAAAAAATATGAATATACAACTTCCACTAAGTGGCCCAAACCCCTCACGCACATATTGTTGAAGCCCGGTTAAAGGAATAGTTCACCCAAAAATGAAAAATGTGTCATTTATTCACCCTCTTGTCGTTCCAAACCTGTATAAGTTTCTTTCTTATGTTGAACACAAAAGAAGATATTTTGAAGAATTTTGAGGAACCAAACAGTTGTTGGTCCCCACTGACTTCCATAGTAGGGAAAGAAATACTGTGGAGGTCAATGGGGACCATCAACTGTTTGATTACCAGCATTCTTCAAAATACCTTATTTTGTGTTCAACATAAGAAAGAAACTCATACAGGTTTGGAACGACAAGAGGGTGAATAAATGATGACACATTTTTCATTTTTGGGTGAACTATTCCTTTAATGAGTGCTGCAGGCAAATGAAGACTGAAACAGTTGTCAGATATTGAAGAAATGCAACCGTTTAGCTGCATTTAACTTTTTACTTCAGATGACTGTTTTAAAGCTACAAAATTCATTTTTGTCCTTTTTTTTCCAAGGGATCCAAGAGTGATGCTAACTTACAGGTTGGCCTACAAAAATACACCATCACTGCAGCATTCTATATGAACTAAAAAATACCACATTAAGGATATTTGAGTAGCCTAAAACAATGGTTAAATAGCTATTAGCCTTAACAATGTCAGCCAAAATGAAGATGTTTTAAAAAAAAAACTTTTTGTCTTAACTTCTTCACTTTTTTTCATGTGCACTAATGTAAAACTAGGAATGCAATAAAAATAATGTATATTTCAGTTTCATGTTGACTTTTAAGACATCAAAATTAAAGAAGCAAAATGAGACGAACCTTAGCACAGAGACAGAGTCATCTTTATGGCCACAAGGCAGGAGGAGGGGAGGGCAGAAGAGAACAGACGAACGTAAAGAAAGAGAACAGAGAAGGAAAAAGGACAGAGAAAGATGGAGGGTGTGTACAGAAATTCGAGGGACAGTAGAGTGGCCATGGGTTGCAGGAAGAAAGAGACAGTGTTACTGAACAAAGAGAAGAAGAGAGACCAAACCAAATGAATACAAACACAAACACTGGACCTCAATGTTCTACTTGACCATCACACACACACAGGCGTGCAGGTTTTTCTGAGGGGGGGAAGAGAGAGACGGCTAAAATCTGCAGGCATTACTCACTTCGGCATCGGAGTCCCGCCCCCTGAGCTAGAGGGGCGGTGCTGTAATTCAGCGCCACCTCCATAGGACAGTGATTTGCCCAGAGGTGTATGGCCAGGGGCGGGGCCGGGAGGAGGGGAGCCCAATGAGCGAGTGCGAGGAGAAAGGGGCGGAGCCCGAGAAGGGGGTGGGCTTGTTGGGCGCAGGAAAGCTCTGTTGGGGGAGGGTCTTAGGGGGGCAGGGCAGGCCTGGAGAGAGCCCTCCCTCTGCTGAGCAGACAGGAAAGGGGACGTGTAGCCCAAAATAGGCGGGGCCCCCGGTGCTGTGCTAAGAGAGTGTGGAGGGTGCGGTCTGGGTGGGGACAGCTCGTGAGCAGCAGACTCAAACTCCGGGCTTTCGGAGGGCGTCAGCAGACTTTCGTACGACAAGCTGCCATTGCGTGTCTGATTGGCTAAACTCTTGTAGCTAGTGGAGGTCGTACCCTCAGAGATGAGGGGCCCGAGGGCGTTGTGGGCTGTATGGGCGGAGCGAAGGCTTGAGGAGCAAGAGGCTGCTGCTGATTGGAGTAGGGTGTCGGTAAAAGAAGGGTAGGATCGCCCACCAAACGCAGAGGCCCCACCCAGGCCCCCTGAGCCTGCTCTAACTCCCTCCCCTCCCCCACGGCACCCTGCACCCCCTCGGCTTGACAAACTGGGGTCTGAGCGGTAGCTGGGCTGCCCAGTGGTGACGGGGACAGAGGGAGACTCGGTCATACTGTTCCCTCGACTCATCTGAGAGGAAAAAGAAAGACAGAAACGGTACACCAAATGTTCCCAGGAGCTGAAGCATCACCAAAGAGATGAAAGATGGCACACAACTGAAAGTTTGAACAAACCACACCGTATAAAGGGACGTACGGAGTTCCTAAGTGGACATGGTGATGGACAAAATATGAGATTTGAGGACAAATTATATTTCAATGATTCTGCATTCACTTCCAAAACTTTTGCATTTGCTCACAAAACTTCTGATGGAAATAAAACTAATCGCTGAATTCCAAATGGGATAAATCCACCTCTGAAGGCCACTTTGAAGTGAGAACAATCATGACCGACCACCATATTGAAGAGTAGTTCCAAACCAAAGAGCTTAAAACTGGCCACTTAAAAGGGCCCCGCTGAATGAAGGATTTCAAAGAGTACAACTGACGGAACCTTCGCTCCCATCATTCTTTGCACAGGTTTTACTGTGCGACTATGGCGCCTCCTTAATTGGCTCTGCAAGATAATACAGAAGTGCATTCCAAGGAACAGTTTTTTGGTCCCCTACACCCTTCCTCCTTTTGAAGCTGTCACTCTGGAGGATAAACCCTTTGATGAAGGGATTAGGGCATAGGGATGAGCCTTTCAGAATGGAACACAACATATATTTCAATGCAAGCAAATGCAAAGTGTCTCTGGGGAACACAAAAGATTTTCTAGCAAACACAAAACACTGAAACACTAATTTTCTAATATTTTAACACATTTAAACAAAATATTTGATATTGTTTGTAAAAAAAAAAAAAAAATCAATATCAATAATCCTTTTTTATTCTTAGCTCAAAAGTTTTGTGAGTGAACAGCGTTTCTTGGGGGAACGCAAAACATTTGTGAGAAAACGCAAAGGTTCTTGCATTTTCTTCTTATTTACATTTTTTTCTTGACATTTAAAAAAAAAATTTAATATATACTTTCTAAAAAAAAATAAAAAAATCAATATCAGTCACCCTTTTTCCCCTAACCTCACAAATCTTCAAAAACTGGAAAGTTTTGCTAACGATTGCAACAGTTTTGTGAGGAAACATAAAAGTTTCTTGGGGGTATGCAAAAGCATTGTGAGAAAATGCAAACACTTTGCGATCTAATTCAAAAGTTTTATGAATGAACACAAAAGCTTTGAAACTATTTTTCTTCCCATCTCATATTTTTCCCATCACCGTGTCCCCTTAGGGGCTCTGTAGGAACGTATGAATGCACATAAATTATGTTTAAAACATCAAGGAGGATTTGACACCAAATTCATGCCATTTTTACAGAATGGATGAAGGAAAGGAAAGGATTCAAGTTATGCTTCAGAACGAGAGGAAACGGCAACAGGAGAGAGTCCAGCTTGAATCAAACGCAACAACTGCATAGTCAAAACGACGAAACACAAGAGCAAGGTGCAAAACACACCATAACAACGGATAACTCACATCTAAACTTACTCGCTCACTGACTGCCAGTGATTTCAGATATTCAAGAAAAATAATAAAAGAAAGGATTCAATGTATTAACAAAAACAAAAAAAGAAAAAAATGCAATGCAAACCTCAAGTGCAATAGATCATGGTTGTCTCAAACAAATAAATGAAATAATACATTTTACATAGTCTCAGTACCTGAACTTGCCTGTATTTGTGTATACTGCACTTAGACTTACCTTGCTGGAATGTGTTGAGGCCGTGTGGTTTTTTCCTGGACTGCTGTAGGCTGGCCTGTATTTATACAATGAAGGTGTGGGTGGAGCCTCAGTCAGCAAGCTACACTCTGATTGGAAGATACAAAAAAAGTTAAATATTTATTTAAATATTTATAATATGGCTCATGTAGACTTAAAATTCCTTAAAAATTAAATACACTTAAAGCATAGACATTGGAAACAAAATACATAATTAACATAAAACACTGGTTTATCTTGAAAAACGGGTTCTGATTGCATTTAAGAAATAGATCTTGGCATTAATAGGGTTTATAATAGTCAAAAAAATTCTGTAGTGATGCTGTAAATGATCTGACAGTTATGATATGTCTGTGTGTGTACTAACCTTCATTTTGTGTGTGAGGCAGCCCAGGGTATCTGTGCTCTGGTTTAGGTGGTGGAGGGGGATCAGCATCAGTGGACTGACTCTCCATTATCTCCAAACTACTTTTAGACTAAAGTACACACACACACACAGAGAGAGAGAGAGAGAGAGAGAGAGAGAGAGAGAGAGAGAGCAACTCTTAACAAAAATAGCCTACTCATCTAAAGGGATTTTACAAACCTACTCTTATCTGAGATCTTTCACATGTATGTCAACAACTTGCAAAAGAAAGTTAACTAATTTCAGCTCTCTACATAGACAAAACAATGACAAATTTTAGATCAAGTTTGTGAACTAAGGATGGAACAGATTGACTGATATTGAGTTTTACAACCAATGTGAATAATGTTTGTTTAGATGTCAGAAAAGCAGAACCAATATAAAAAAAAAAATTAAAAAAAAAATGCACAGCAGTATCCAAATATTTCTTACACTATATGTGACCCTGGACCACAACACCAGTCATAAGGGTCAATTTTTCAAAATTGAGATTTATACATCATCTGAAAGCTGAATAAATAAGCTTTCCATTGATGTATGGTGTGTTAGGATAGGACAATATTTGACCGAGATATAACTATTTGAATATCTGAAATCTGAGGGTGCAAAAAAATCAAAATACTGAGAAAATGGCCTTTAAATTTGTCCAAATGAAATTCTTAGCAATGAATGTTTCTAAACAAAAATTAAGTTTTAATATGTTTACGGTAGGAAATTTACAAAATATTTTCATGGAACATGATCTTTGCTTAATATCCTAATGATTTTTTGGCATAAAAGAAAAATGGATAATTTTGACCCATACAATGTATTTTTGGCTATTGCTACAAATATACCCCAGTGACTTAAGACTGGTTTTGTGGTCCAGGGTCACATATACAGATAACATTCATAATAAATATTTTAATAATATAAATTAGCATTCATTATATAAGCAAATTAAAAACAAAGTGTATGATAATGTGTTTGTACCTGTTGGATGCCATTATCTAGGACTTTAGCTGCTAGTTGGGCTTCAGATAGAGGTGGCCGCAGAAATGGTGGCTGGACCTGAACAGAATGAGGTTTTCGCAAGCGACCAAGATACCTGAACAAAAAACCATGCACATAAAATTAGAACTTTAAATTCAACACAATCTGCAAAGCACATCTTTATTTGTTAGGAAGTAAGATTTATGAACCTGGGAGCCTGTGAACTACACAGCACGTGTGCAATGTTTTTTAAGCACCCGTGTGTGAAGGGGTTAACGCCGCCTCTGAACTTCCCAGTCACCTGAGGGTGAAGAGAGGAAATTTGAGAACACACCCATAGAAATCAGGCAGAAAAATAACATCATTCTGTTTGACCAAACACATACAATGTGGACAAGGTACACACACGAACACACACCTGTTCGTTAGTTGTTCTCCCTCTGGCAACAAGGACAACATGGAACCCAGTGAGTCCCGCAACTGGGACGAAAAACAGACCAGCTACACACATCACTGCCATACTGAGTGGTGTGTTAAGGATACCAAAAAACAATGAAGAGGTTGATGTGTATTCATGTGACTACATGCATATGTGAGTGTATTATGTACGTAAAGGATACGTGACTCCAGAGGGGACCTGGTCCAGTTGTTTAGTGTGATGGAGGATGTACAGCAGACTGAAGCCAAACACATCCATAATGTGAGTAGTGAGCGAGAGCAGGAACAGAAAGAAATAACGATAATTCCGTCTCCCGATGCAGTTGTTCACCCATGGGCAGTGATGGTCAAACTCCTAAACAAAGACACACATGCACACATGCGTTTAGACAATAAAAAACATAACAAAAAGTCAAGACTTAAAAACACTTAAGACTTTGTTTAGTGTGAAACTATGATGAATGTGCATGTACCTCCACACAGTTGTCACACACGGAGCAGTGCGAACAGCGCGGCGGTCTGTAAAAGCGACATGTGGAGCACCACTTCATCCGCACCTGAATGCCCCTCACCTCCACTGTCTTATAAAGCGGAGCCCGGAAATCATCCTCTTTGTCCTCATCTTCTTCAGCTGCAAAACATACAATCTCCTGTAAACTGTTGTTTTCAGTGTCCAGGACATACTACACCACAAAAATATAAGAAAAGTATATTCTGCATTAAAAAAATTAAGCCTAACTTGAAGACCAGTGAGGTTTCTTTTACATTATACTTCTGACATGAGAAAGTAATATGTTTATTTTAAAGAAGATTTTTATGTGTTAAAAAATTTATTTGAAATGTGAAATATGCTAAAATTTGTAATGTTTTCAACAGAAGTTTCTTACACTAATCAAGGATGTATTAAACAGTTGTGCTGCTTAATATTTCTGTGGAAACCATGATAAATTTTTCAAGATGCTTAATATCTTAATAAATAACAGAAAGTTGGAAGAACAGTATTTATATGAAATATAAATCTTAAGTAACATTATAAATGTATTTTCTGTGTACATTTGTTAATATCCATCATATTTGTTTTACTGAATAACAAGAAAACACTTTTTGGTTATGGTAATACTATAGTAACTGTTATTAGTATATTTGGTACGGTAACTATGGTAATTATTACGGGAAACTCACCTAATTATCATTAAAATAATTTCATAATCTTTAAGATCACATATAAAGATTGGGGTGAAAAATATCTCAAATATTTCTCTATTGTGAGATTTACCCACTTTCACAAAACTAAATAGGATTTACTCATGTTTTCCCAATGTAAACTGCATAAAAACAGTGTGTACCTCTAGGAAAGATGCCGGGGTCCATGAATGTGGCCATACAGAAATTGGCCAGTGTGAAGAGGAAGACCACAGCATTATAAAGCGGAATGGAAGAGGAGAACCGCTCTGACAGCCACGGACATCTGCACAGAGATGCCTCACATTACACTTAAAGTAATGATGATACATTTGATTTCTATTTTAATGCATTTAGGTTCTACTCACGTGAAACAGAGGAACAGCGTTGTGGCCCCCACAAGGAAGGCGGTTGCAGCGGACACAGGCACATAGCGACTGGGGCGGAATGGGCGGGATGGGGAGGGGTCTCCGAGAGCCCCGCCCACACTGAGACCCACAGGCATTTGGAGTTGTCAAAAAACTGGGGAACAGGGAGGCGTCAGAGAGAGAAGGAAACTCGTCTCTCACCTGAGTGAGGATGGTGTGTAACCATGGCCATAAAAATAAATTTAGTGATTGTTTTCATAAATCAAGGTGCATTTCTTTCCAAAAACAAACGTTAATGTAAAATAGTGCAGATGTCTTTTTGTATATGTCTGTGCTGATACATAAAAAAATAGACTAAATTCATAAACACATAATATGCGATACTATGACTTTACTGTAATACAAAAATATCTCTAGTTTCATCAAAAATAAGTTCATATGGCTTGAATGTAACAAGATTTGGTCAATAAAAGGAAAATCAAGTGACAGCAAAGCTCTTTTAGTGCAAATCTCTGGTAAGCCCCATGTTACACCAAAAAGAGCTCAAAGGAAGCAGCAGCTTGGGTTCAGGCGTTCATACAGTATTCACACAAAAAGGAAAAAAAAAATGATGGGAGGTATACAGTGAAACAAAAAGTATGAGGAAAAAAAAAAGAAATATAAGACAAAAAATATGACTCTCTTTCTACAGTCTCAATGGAGTCTGGATTCCCTCTGGAACAGTCCGTCTAAGAAAAGACCGTAATTACGAGTACAAAATATGAAAGAGAGCTCTTGATGTCTTGTGCCCTAAATGAGAGCTCATTCTCCACTCTGAGGTGATCTATGCTCACACTTTGATGAGAGACAAACTGGCCAAAAAGTGAGCAGAAAAACACGGTTTGCCAAGTCACATGAATCTTGCAAGTGTAGATATCCACATGATAAGTTGTTTTTCAGACGTCCATATGCGAAAAATGTACGCCCACACCAGAGTGCGTGTCCACCATCGCAACTGCACGCGATCCGTATGCGTCCGGGGTTGAAAACTCCAGGTTGTGGTAACTCATGAGCGTGCAAAACCATTTTAACCCTGCATAGTGTCCCATGAGGCCTTTCTTCCTAACAAGGATGAGATTGATGAGTCTAAAATGCCACCCTCCTCCTTTCTGATTCCTTAACAGGTCTGAGTGGTATCTATAAGAAGAGAAGATAATTAAACATGTAGATATGAACTCATGACCTGATCTTACACATTCTTGAAGTTTTCCATACCGCTTCCAAGCAGCCCATATCAAACGAATGATCACATGAAGCAGGCGAAACATAAAGCAATGAATTGTGAAACCTACGTCTGTGTACACACACATCGTGTTGAAACCTGATCATGCTTTTGCTGCCCTGTGTCACAACTTCTGACTCACCAGGAAAGGGTGTGCCTCTTTTTTCCTGTATTCTCCACCAGGTTTTGTGTATACAATTCAACCCCATCCCCCCTTTACAATCCCCTTTTTCTCGTTGGGTTTGCTGTCACCCTAACTGACCACGCAGTGACCTTGAGTCTCGCTAACACAAGCCTTATTACACCACTCATAATCTTCTTTTCTTGTAGCTACTCCTGCTCTCTTCATTCACAGTACCACCTGAAAATTGATTCAACTTCACATGGGAATTATATAGAGATTTGATCAATTCATAAACATGTTAAATCATATCTGACCATCAACTTTTAATCAATAATGAACTGGATGATGGATGTAAGATGATATCTGTTTGGACCACATAATCAATAGCAAACTGAAAAATTATGTTAGTATGTCACTGACCCATAATGGTCATTTTAACAATGTAATAGTCTTACAAAAGTGACTTTATTGGTGTTTTCATTGAAAAAGGCTAGCTTTGATGTTTTCTGATGTAAATCTATATTTAAAAGCGTTGTGAGCTGCCTATCTACACTGACAGCATTTCAGGACATCATGTGCGGATTGCACATATTTGAATAAATCTATAATGCCCAAAAATGCTGTCTAGGTAGGCACCTCATTAGGTTACACAGTAATTCACTACAGCAGAACATAAACCAAACGGGTTATGCCCATATGTTAATTAAATATCACAACACAAACAATTTTAGACAAAAAAGCAAAATCTGAGTCAAAAACCTTACGGTTGTGTCCCGTTTCGGTTAGCTTACCATCCCAGCTAACAATATCGTTCTGCAAAATACGTTACCTTACACAGTAAAACAAGACAGTTTGGATTGCAGAACACAAAAGCAACTTATAAACCACACCAAAATACAATCATTTAACTTTTCGCTTCGTGTTTTGCGTTCCGTTTAATTAGGCCGCAAAGTGAAGCCTCGGACTCCAGTTGTTAGAGCCACCACTGAAGGAAGCTCAAATGCGGCGACATCGATCCGATGTCGAAACAGAGCAAAACCAAACAGCGACCTGCCTAAACGCATTCAAACAAACAGCACATCTGTTATGAATGTCATCCACTTGTATATACTCACTCAATGTCGGATATCCCGAATGTTTACGTACTTTAAATAGCTGGCGTTTATTCACACATCCTGCGATTTGGAGACTCGGTTTCTCTTCTGCATCCCGGCCCGGGGCAGCGGTATTATCTGATGGGAGAGGAGCTTCAGCTCTCTCTATCCTCTCTCTCCCTTAATCTCCGTGTCTTTCTACGGCCTGGGAAACGGCTTTTGATCTGTGTACGCCCAGGGCTGAAACTCCCCAAGTTGTTTATCCGATGCAGAGTCTGATAATCCAAAAATAAAACCCTTAACAAGGCATCATCATCATCTTCTTCGGCCCATGCATCGTTTAAGAACACCGATATAGGACATGCAGGAAAAGATCCGGAAGAGATTCTTGTCTACACATATAGTATGTCAAAATAATTAATTGCTCAAAGGATGTAATTTCATTGAAGAAAAAAAATGGCATGCAGAATAACCTGTAGTCAAATTGGTTTTGGTTTGTTTTATTGTTTCTTCAGAAGGACAGATGAAATTGCAATTGAATTTATTAAAAAAAATACAAAAGCTTTTACTTATGTACAAAATAATTAAAATATACCCTTTGAAAATTAAACACAGCTATAAATATTTTGTAAGAACTTAACAGATGTGATAAGATGGTGTCCCTTTTGAGTAGAGATCTCTGCTATTTAAGGTCAATGAAACGAATGTCCATGATGAGCAGAGTGTGTCGTGGCAGCGGTCTGGGTGCTGGTGAGAGTACTGTCATCACCTGAGCTTGTGTGTCCACTGCTGTCACAACTATGAAGCCACACACGGGACTCTCTAGAATCCCTCTGCTCTGTCCCGCACCCACCTCGGCATCATCATCCACCGAACTCACACTCAGCACATGGTGGGTTAAATCCCTGCCAGGGCTGACTGGGACGAGTTTGAGCTGGGTGTCGTCCTGGGACATACCCAGAGGGAGACAAGAGTCTGGAATTGAGGGCGCACCGATCTTGTAAATACGCACATCTGAAAAGCGCACATCAAAGGCATGAGGGTAAAAGGAAGTTCCACGGAAGCCATAGAAGTATTCCCGGATCTTTTCGTCCCGTGACTCTCGTCGGCAGTCCTTGGAGCGCTCCACCACGCCGCCGGACTTTGGTAGAAGGACGACACGTACAAAGTGTGGCAGGTCACGTTTAAGCTCATTATAGAGACGCTCCTGGTCCAGGACTATAACAACGTCCACCTGGAAAGCTGAAGCGCAGTGGACCAGAGCCTGATAGCCTGAACCTTTGACCCAGCCACAGGTGTTTATTATACAGCCACCCACACTAGCTCTGCGGTTCACCTCACAGCGCTGGGAAAACACTTCTGCAAGGCTTGAAGTCAGCTACTCACCCAAAGAGAAAAAAAAGAGATTATTCATTATTATAATACATTTATTAATATATCTGGATGATGCATACTGAACCAACTTAAAGTCAACATGAAACAGCATTCACAACCCATGTTACTTCTGTAATCTGACATACACTACTGCTCAAAAGGTTGGGGTCAGTAATATTTTTGAATGTTTTTAAAAGACCAAGGCTGCATAATTGCATGCTTACCAAGGCTGCATAATTGTTGAAAAATACAGTTAAAACAGAAACATAGTGAAATATTATTACAAATTAAAATTACTATTAATAAAATATTTATTAATCTGATGGCAAAACTGAATTTTTAGCATAATTCAGTTTTTTTTGTAGCAGTATAAGTCTTTATTGTCAGTTTTGATCAATTTAATGCATCCTTGCCAAATAAAAGTGTTAATTTCTTAAAAAAAAATAAAAAACATATTGACCCCAAACGTTTGAATGGTAGTGTATTACAATCTGACAGTATTTTACAAGAAAATAAAAACGTAGAAAAGGACTATTTTGTCTTTAAGCAGCCCAAAATATTGCAGGTTTGACAAGAAAAAAAAACATAATAGAAATGATAACATTAAAATAGTTAATATTACATAAAACAGTCTGTAATATTAAATACAGTAAGTATATACTCTTAATTTAAAAATAAAAGATAAGACAAACATTTTTAAATTTGGAATAACATGCACCGATGGACCAAGAACCAGGAACATACATGAAGCATAAAGTATACACTTTCACTCTAGTAATACCAATACTGTTGCTGTGCAATGATTTTAAAAATGCAAAAGATGATTCATCATTGTCATGTCATCATGCAACTGATGAGTACTACTTCTCCTTTGGTTACTGCTACAGAAATTGACTGTGTTTGTATTAACAATTGCAGAAGAATAAGACTTTATAGTTGCATCAAGAGAAAGATTAATGCATCCTCTCCTTGTTATTATTGATTAAACAATGCCAGGATAGTTTGGAACGTTCTGTTTTGGGCCAAGCTCAATCTGTTCTAATAATTTATGGGCCAAAGCTTAGTATATCACTGAAGTGTAAAGACAACACTCCCTTAAGTGCAATTTTGTCATTACCTTGTTGTAAAGTTTGATGTTTGTTCCTGGTGTGGTAGAGCCAAAGTGAAAGACAAGCGGAGCCTGCACAGAGAAACCTTCTTCTACATCAGCAGGACGCTCGATGCACAAAGCAGACATAGTTCCAGGCACAGAGACCTGCAGACAAGAACAATTAAACATGCATATAACACTTAATTTTGCGCGAGCCTGTAATGTTTAGCAGATGTTGCATTGTTCAGGCATCATTTACTTACGCTGCTCTGGCCGACATCCAGTTCTACCAGCGTAGGTCTTCGTCCCAGCCGCACAGCATAGTTCAGCAACACTCGACATACTGTTGACTTTCCCACATCAGTTGGTCCGACAACCATTACCTAAGACAAAAAACATATTTAATTTGTTATATTAAATATACACTACTATTCAAAAGTTCATAAGGAGTTGGTAAGATATTTTTAATGTTTAATTAATTATCTTGCGCTCACCATGTCTGCATTTATATTATTTTAATATTGTGAAATGTTATCACAATTTAAAATAGCTTTTTGTCTCAAAATGTAATTTATTCCTGTGATGGCAAAGCTGATTTTTTTTTACCAGCCATTACTATGGTCTGATTTGTTAATATGCTGATTTGTTGCTGAAAAATTATTTTTATTAGTAATGTTGAAAACAGTTGTGCAACTTAATATTTTTGTGGAAAGTGTACTTTTTTTTCAGGATTCTTTGATGAATAAAAAAAAAAAAAATCAAAAGAACAGCATTTATTTGAAATAGAAATATTTTATAACATCACAAATGTCTTTTTACTGTCATTTTTGATGAGTTTAACGCATCCTTCCTAAGTGAAAGTATTTATTTCTTACCAACCCCAAATTTTAGAAACAAATTGTTTGGGATGTCTGTTTACATACCCGAGGCCCTCTCTCATTTTCTTTCTCTGCCTGACGTCTCATCTGCTCAAGAGCTGCATGGGTGTTGAGATACAGCAGCATGGGTGTATCTTTGGAGACATAGGCCACCTATATTTATGGAAGAAAGACATGTGAATTGATTTTGCATTCCATGTCATTATAGACATGCGCTGATATCCTTTTGATCTCTCTCACCTCCGTTTTGCCAGAAAGCGACACACTGCAGCCTTGCCAGGTAAACACAGCAATCTTAGAGCCTGCCCCGAAAGTGTACTTCTTATTTCGGTTCAGCTCGGAACCGAACACCTCTGCCAGACCGGACAACAGCTCGAGGTGGACTCGTTCTCCTGCTTCCACTTCAAAACGCAGTTCTGTCTCTTTCTCCAGGTCGAATCGCGTACCTGAAGTCCCAGCACTGCCCGACGAACTCATGCCCTCCTCCGCTGACTTTTCTGAAGGTTCTGCAGTCATGGCTGTGATAGAGGACTAGGATGTTCAAAAACTGCTATATAGCTAGGTACTTGTATTATTAAAGATGTGAAAATAACAAATTATTGTGTTATACCTGTTTGAATTCGTCCCCTCTCTGATTTATCTCGGCAAATACCGTATTTTATTTAGATTGTCAAATAAGTTATTGTTCAGGTAGTATTAGCTTGTTAACGTTAGCCTGTTGAATATAATTCAATTGATGGATGTCAGGCTTTTGAAAATAATGTTATTTAATATACCGTAATACGCCTAGACTCTTCCAAACATCCACTGTTTCAACTACTCCTTGTTATTTGGAAATTATCCCTCTTTTTTCCCAGCAGCGAGGAGTGCACTACACTGCAGTGATGATGTCGTGTCGCGTGTAGATGATGTCATGCGATCCTCTCAACATGCCGTGAATAGTGCACAGATATGATTGTTTAATGTAGTTTGACTTTAAAGTTGAAGGCCTATCTGTGAATTTTTGAACTATATTATTGTGTTACTAAATGTAATAAACATAATCTAAAAATCTGGCGTGTTGACGTTTATATTACTGAGTTTTCCAGCAGGGGTTCAGATAAAAAATCCCGGGGGGTAGGAGGGACCTGCCACTCGGTAGCAGCCAATCAGTATCGACCAACGTAGCAGCAGCCAATCAGATGTAACTACGACAGACGCAAAACACTTCAGTAATGGCGGCGATTGTTGGAGCGGTAAATTTGTAAATTAAATCTATAATTGTTGCTTTGTAAGTTTGATTTTAACTTTTATGTTAGTGAACGACAGTGTAACTTTGCCTACTTTAGTTTAATTTGTAAATTTACAAAACGTAGTTTGTGTACCATGTGTTACATTTATAATAAACATCCAAAAACCTATCCATGGAAAATGTTATTTGATTTGTCATATAATGTTCTACGTTGTATATGTGAATGAGTTTGTGTTGCTATTTGAGGATTGTTATTTTCTCTAATACAGGGGTGTCAAACTCGGTTCCTGGAGGGCCGGAGCCCTGCAGAGTTTAGATTCAACCCTAATTAAACACACCTGATCCAGCTAATCAAGTCCTTCAGGCTTATTTGAAAACTACATTGTATGTGTGTTGGAACTAAAATACACATTCATTTTTCATGTTTCTTCCTGTTGATTGTAAGTCAAAATGTTTTTCTTTCTAGAAAAATACTGTGTTCCTTGCTTTTGTTTGAATTCCCAACAACGGAAGAGGTGCCACTGGCATTGCCCTGAGTGCCAGCACATCTTGTGTCGTGCCCCTGACTTTAAAAAGCACCTCCAAAATCATGGTATGTGTAATGTTACTAGTTACATTTTGAAGTCATGTTTCATTTTGATTTCATCCATGTTAAGTTTAATTCCCCTCATCTTTTTTTGTATTGTTTGCAGATCTTGCTGTTACAAGCAAAATTACCAACAAGCCAGAGTGTATGTGCTTTTGATACAGGTATTTCTGAATGTTTAATATTTATTGGTCTTTGTCTACATATTGTCTTTACATATTTGTCTATTGTTCCTCAGAAGGGCCATCATCAGAAAACCCAAAGGCAAGGCAGCATGTCCAGGAGCAGCCACCTGTAATTTGTATTGATGAGAGAAATAGTATTTTGTCTCCCCAAAAGATGCCCATGGACCCAGAAAAGCCTGCAGTGCCCTTGGAGTATCACACGTGGGTAGTATCACTGACTATAAACAGACTTGAGAATCTATTCCTTTACAAGGAATGTTTGTCAAATGAAAGATGAAAGTACAGATGGAGAGAGAACATATAATGTTCATCTTCATAACAAAAGGATTAATGAGAAATACACCAAAGCCTTGAAGATGCAAGCAAAGCAATCTGTCCACATTGGCCTACATGGGAAATTGACATTCAGGAGTGAAGGTAATTGTTTTAGTGTTTAGTGCCTTTCATATTGCCTAATGCCTTTAAAGTGTCTATAATGACAGTTTCATTTAGCCATAGACAGCTGTTGTCATATAATAATCATACATGTCTGTTTTTGTGCATGTACTCTACAGGCAGTACCACAGCACTTCAAGAAGGTAAAGCTGCTTTGAATTGCTTAATTGTAAATCTCAAGGTTAAGCTTTTTACACACATCTTTATTTGGTAGCCAGTAAAAAAAGTGCAATGTTTTATTACAAACCTCCTAATGAAAAGAAAACATTAATTTTTAATGTACCTTTAATCAACATTACTTCACCATATTTCAAATGTCTGTATTTTGTAGTTTCAACAAGCTGACCAGAGCCTGACACTGATTGCAGGGAACAGACAAATATACGTGCCAGGAAGGAGATCCCAGAATTCCAGTTGAAAACCAACTAAATCCACTAGTATACATGTTTTCATATAAGGAACATATGGTTTAAATATGAAATATCATATCTAGCCTTGAGCAAAGTATAAAGTCATATTGGATTGGTTATAAATATTAAAACATTTGACTAACATTTTTCTTTGTCTTATTTTTTTAGTTTCAACAGTTAGTTGATTATATTAAAATGTAGTTCGGTTACAAAAATATTTTAAGTAGCTTGTGATCAAATTATTCTTTTTTTGTTTTTGTTTTTTGTTTTTTTGTTTGTTTGTTTGTTTGTAAACTAAAACATTCCAATTCTCATGCAATAGGTGGTGAATTGTTGCCTTTCTCAGCTATCCCACATTGCTGGACAGAAGGTATATGGGTATGATTAACAACCCTGTTTAAGAATAACAAATAATGAGAATACATGATGCTTGTGCTTTAAGTTTATTTATTCATTTATTTTTTTAATCTAGTGCTAGGATGTTCATGTTGTCAATGCATATGTAGTGGCCACTTGACATGCATCTCTAAATTGTGATCCATTTCTGTCCCTACCTGTAAGTGGATTTAAACATTTATAGTTTAATTTTAATGCATTGCTTCAGTGTTGACATCACTCAATATTGTAACTTATATTTATGTTGTGACTGTTTTCTCCAACAGGCTGATGCATCCTCAAAAGACTGCACCCTTTTCCTAAATGCAAGTCAAGTCACTGAACCCTGTAAGTTGCTGTCTTCCCATAGAGTTTCACTGGAGAAAAACTGTTCTGTGTTCCAGTTGAAGTTCTATGCATGTGACTGCAAAACAATTTTAAGTTCTTTATTTTTGTAATCTATACAAAATATATTGGGACTGTTTATTGTTCCTTATAACTTTTAACAGTTGAAAATATTAGTTAATTGGTTCAGTTCAACATTTTGTTCTCTGGCTTTAGATAGGCATAGACAGTGGCTTTTAAAAAAATTTAAATTTCATCTCTCTATCTATTTTTATTTATTTATAGTTCAGTTGCACTAAGGATGATGGATCTCGGAAGCTTGTTAAAAATTAGGCATTAATTCATGTTACAACATATAAAGTGTATAAGGAAAGTGTTTTATTTTCCAGGGTGTTCTTGTACAGTCAGTATCTGTGGACTGTGGTGTATTTATGCTAGTGGTAAGTGGTTACAGTGTGTTGTGTGTTTTATATAAAAAATATTTGGCAGCACAACTGTTGCCAGCATTGATAATTCTAATTATAAATCAGCATATTAGAATGATTTCTGAAGGATCATGTGACACTTTAGACTGGAGTAATGACTGATGGAAATTCAGCTTTGCATCACAGAAATAAATTATACTTTAAAGTATATTAAAATAGAAACCATTATTTTATGTTGTAATAACATTTTGCAAGATTACTATTTATTTTTTATTTTTTTCTGTATTTTTGATCAAATAAATGCAGCCTTGATGAGCATAAGAGACTTCTTTAAAAAACATTACAAGTCTTACTGATCTAAACCTTTTGAACGGTAGAATGTGTTTTCTTAAAATGCAAAAATGGCCATTTTTACTAATTTTACTGTAGCATATCATAGTACATGTTTAGAGGGATTTAATATTCAAAAACTCATCACAATTTGGCCAGATGATGCTACCTCAACACTACAGGACTGCTTTCAGTGCACAGACTGGAACATGTTTAAAGAGGCGGCCACCTACAACAACCACACAGACCTGCAGGAGTACACTGAAACTGTGACTGCTTACATCAAAAAGTGCATTGATGTAACAGTCACCAAGCCCATCACCACACGTGCAAACCAGAAGCCGTGGATGACAGCAGAGGTTCGTGGGCTGCTAAAGACCAGAGATGAAGCATTCAGATCAGGAGATAAAGCAGCCCTCAAAACAGCAAGAGCCAATCTGTCCTGTGGCATCAAAAATGCAAAACGGTCATATGCTCAAAAAATCAACAATCACTTCACAGACAGCAGAGACACACGGAGCCTGTGGCAAGCCATTCAGACCATCACTGACTACAAGCCCCCGCCACAGGCCTGTGATGATGACACATCCCTCCCCGATACACTCAACCACTTTTATTCACGGTTTGAAATGCAGAATGACACACCTGCACAAAAACTGCCCACACCTCCCAACGACCAGGCGCTCTGTCTGTCTCCAGCCGACGTAAGGAAGACCCTATCTAGGATTAACCCACGCAAGGCTGCGGGTCCTGACAACATACCTGGCCGTGTACTGAAAGACTGTGCTGCACAGCTGACGGATGTCCTAACAGATTTATTCGCTGAGCCAGGCAGTCGTCTCCACATGTCTCAAATCCACAACAATCATACCGGTACCAAAGAAATCACCTGTGTCCTGTCTAAACGACTACCGTCCCATAGCACTGACTCCAATCATGATGAAGTGCTTTGAGAGGTTAGTCATGCAAAAAATCAAAACCAGCCTCCCCAACACACTCGATCCGCTCCAGTTTGCATACCGCCCAAACCGCTCTACGGATGATGCAATTTCCTCCACCCTCCACCTGGCTCTTACCCACCTAGAAAATAAAGACATGCTGTTCATTGACTTCAGCTCGGCATTCAACACAATAATCCCACAACAGCTCATAAATAAACTAAACCTACTTGGCCTTAACAATTCCCTCTGTAATTGGATCCTGGACTTTCTAACCGGAAGACCTCAGTCAGTCCGTGTTGGCCGCAACACCTCCAGCACTACCACACTGACCACAGGTGCCCCACAAGGCTTTGTGCTCAGCCTGCTGCTCTTCACACTGCTGAACCACGACTGCACTGCCAAGTTCAGCTCCAACCACATCATCAAGTTCGCTGATGACACAACAGTGGTAGGTCTCATCAGCAACAACGATGAAACGCACTACAGAGAGGAAGTGGCACAGCTGGCTGAATGGTGTGGCACTAACAATCTGTCCCTCAATGTGGGGAAGACAAAGGAGGTTGTGTTGGACTTCAGGAGGAGGAACTCCGTTGACCACCCCCCACTGACCATCGACAGCTCGACTGTGGAGAGAGTCAGCAGCACTAAATTCCTGGGGGTGCACATCACAGAGGATCTCACCTGGACCACCAACACCATGTCACTCTCCAAGAAGGCACAACAGTGCCTACACTTTCTCCGCCGGCTGAAAAGAGCAAGTCTCCCTCCACCCATCCTCACCACATTCTACAGGGGCACCATTGAGAGTGTGCTGACCAGCTGCATCACTGTCTGGTATGGGAACTGTAGTGCAGCAGACCAGAAGACCCTCCAGTGGACAATGAACACAGCTGCAAAGATCATCGGTGCCCCTCTCCCCTCCATCATGGACATTTTCCTTACACGATGCTCCAGTAAAGCCAACAGTATCGTGAAGGACTCCACCCATCCCTCCCACAGTCTCTTCCAGCTCCTACCATCAGGAAGACGGTACTGGAGCATCAGAGCCCGCTCTGCCAGACTGCTCAACAGCTTTTTCCCCCAGGCTGTGAGAGCCCTGAACTTAAATCACCACGCCCCCCTCTGAAATCCCACACAAACCCACTACCTCCTGAAACATGGACCATCTCACCTACTCCCTCCCAAACACCCCCAACCTTACCACATCAAAGGAAAAAACAAACAAAAAAAATGGAAACTTTTTTTGAGCACTTCGAAGTGTGCTACACACAGATGAGTGGGCCTGTACAAACCACCTGTAGTAACACACTCTCCTCTATGCGCACTAGACACTTTTCACACACACTGCTGTGTGTACATAATCCCACAAAAGTCTCAGTAATATATGTGTTTACATGCTCATGCACTACAAATCATCTTGCACTGTTCCCCAGCCAGCTGCTTGACTTACGATGTTTCTCTTTGCACATGTCCAGTATTAATGTGAAGCATTTGTATAGTTTGTATTTTTTTATTTATGTATAGGTAACCATTTACAGTATATATAGTATATTTATAGTCAAAATCTGTCAGTAGGTTAGTTGTGTATAGGTTTATAGTGTTTTACTTCATTGTTGTATGTCTGTATTTATGTAGCACCGTGGTCCTGTGAGGCACGACATTTCGTTCCACTGTATGTCCCCACATGTAGCGGAATGACAAAGCTCAACTTGACTTGACTTGATATGCTGTTTGAGATGAAAGTGCTTGAATGTATAAAAATAGTGTTTTCTCCCACTATTTGCAACATTTTGTTGGAGTGAATAAACATGTATGTGCTGATGCACAGAAAAAGAAATCAGGAATAAGGAATTTGGTCTTCTATTCTGGTCTTCTGGTCTTCTGGAATTTGGTCTTCTGCCTGGCTGAAATATTCATCAGAAATATTGAGTAGTGTCAGCCCCAGTTTCACCCATTTTAGAATTAAAATATCAAAAGTGTCAAAATGTTAAATATAGGTTTGTTTTGTCTTTGATTTGTGAAGATTCTGTCTGCGCTCCAGCTCTATTATGACGTGCCAGAGTATGACACTCACATGATACTAAAGTTACATCAACAATATTTGCAGCTGCGATTCTCCCAAACGATAACATTTGTAATTCTTTTCACAGATAATTATTTATACTTTATTATTACTTTTAAGTTTATTGGGGTGTTTTTTTTTTTTGTTTTTTTTTTTTTTGTAATTATATGTACATATTCATCTACATCAATTCGGGATCCCCATTTAACAAGTGGATTTGAAGATTTACCTCACTAGGATATTTGCACAACACACCACCCACCTTAGACAATGCATTCACTAATTAACAATTTAATTATACAACAAACTAAGTTATTTAAAATGTCTGGATTTTGTGAACTGTAGCCAAATGTTGATCATTTCTCAGACCATTAGTGGGGGTGGTAATGACCTCTGGTGGTGATCTCATGTAACTGTTAAAACATAAAACATTACATTTAGAGTTTGTTAAATAGGAAAAAGGATGCTTAAAGTATCTTAACATTGATACAGTGAATGGTTTCTCTCAAAAAATGAATGATCAAAGCTGACAAACTGGAGCAGCAACATTTTGTGACAGCTTATTTAGTGCGTTCCATTGTAAAATCTGAAGTTTGACGTTATCTTTGTCCTTCATAACAGCACTGAAGGTCTGTAAGGATGGCACTGAATGATCAGCACACGACTGATCAGGTGTGTATGATTTAGCATTCCAATTAAAATATACATTTATTAATTGTGTTGTCTGTTTATGCTTTATTACAGGACTCATGGTCTAATCATATCAGAGCTGTTTGTCTGACAAGGACTCAGCACTCAGGTCAAAAATGATCAGATAGCCTACGTATAATTTTAGCATTCCAACTACATTTATTAATTGTAGTTTCTGTTTGTGCTTTATGACAGGACTGATGGATGGCCTAATCATATCAGAGCTGCTCAAATCCGGCCTGGGTCATTTCCTGACCATTCCCTCTCTTTTCCCCAGTTTCCTGTCTGTCTCTGCTGTCCTATCCTAAGCATTTAGAACTGTACTGTACTGTATACTGTACTATATTGTTTTTAAAAGTTTAACATATTTTCTTTCTTTTGAAGCCTGTACTTTAACTGTGCTTTATAGAAATTAACTTTGGTCTTGGAAAAAAAATAAAATAATGGAAAGCCAGTGCAAGTTTTAGAATTTCCCAGTTTTCTGTTTCATTCATAGGTTTAGTATTATAAAAATGCAACTAAATAAATACATTTATGATTTTTTTTTTTTTTTCAGTTTTGATATATTTTGTGGTTCTTACAGTAAAAAACTGTCAATTCTCATAATGTAATTCTTCTCATTATCTGTCATATTTAAACAAATAAATAATGTATAATCCATGATACCCTTATACCGGGACATTTTCAATGTTTTATACGCCAACTTCAAAAATTGCTGTCGTGAGACAGTGCGAAGACGACTGTGACAGTTCTTCATATAATAGGCAAGAAACTTTCCACACCACAAGGTGGCACTGTCCGTCTCGCTTACTTTTTAAGAAAACCCACAAAACTCTCCGTACGTCTTATGCGTTGTAACAATGGCGACCCGAGCCAAATCAGGTGCGTAACACGTTTTGAAACTTTCGTGAGGTAGTAGTAGTAGTCTATAACGGAATGATTTCTGTTAACCAGTTATTAAATATCATTAGTAGTCTTATATATATAAATGAGTTTTCGTGTTTGTCACGTTATGTTCTTGAGTGGGAGTCAGCTTCTTGTGTAAGGTCACGCCTTACAATCTCAGTGATAATACATTTCACATTTGGAGGCTCTTTTTTATAAAAATCCCTTAAATGCAAGAATATACCAAATACCCCCTACCCGCTCCAGCAGATCATGCGATATATGCAAAACTGAAACTCTGTGATACTCTTATATGCAGGTCGTGGTCGGAAGCGTAAAGCTGATGTGGATGCAGAAGCAGCTGCAGTGGAGGAGAAGAAAGAAAAGCTTGATGGAGTTGACGAAAAAGATAAAGAAACAGGACAAAGGGTCGTCATTGAGCATTGGTGAGGACGCATGGCTAGCTGTTGAAAATGTGTTCATGCACTGTTTGTGTAACACTTTTTTGTGAATTATTTACAGAAGCTTATTTTTGCAATTTTGATTTTCTAACAGTGTTAAAAAGATACAAAAATACCCCCTGATGTTAAATACACACAAGACACATTTATATTTGAGTCATGTTCTGAATGTTTTACAGCAAAAGCTGACGGGTATATGGGCGGAACGCTGAAGGTGTGCGTGAGGCGCTTGTGGCTTCACACCCTGAACTTCGCGTGGTGCTCAATCCTCAGAAACCTCGGCGAAACAGTTTTGAGATCATGCTGATGGAGGGAGACAAAGGTTAGACCAGGCATCCTCAAATCTGGCCCACTCCTGCAGAGTTTAGCTCTAACCCTAATCAAACACACCTGAGCATGCTAATCAGAGTCTTCAAGAGCATTAGAAATTCACAGGTAGGTGAGTTTGATCAGGGTTGGAGCCAAACTCTGCAGCAGATTGGCCCTCCAGGGAAAGATCTGAGGAACCCTTCCTTAGACTGTCATGGAAAGAAGCCCAACCAGTATTCAGACATCTCTCCTTTCAGAAGCCTGCCATTGAGTAACAAGATTGCTGATTTTATGGCTGTCCAAAGAATTGTTTACATATGCTGGCTCTGTATTTCTTTCTCCTGAGCAGAGGTTGTTTTGTGGTCTGGCATTAAGAAGGGTCCTCCACGCAAACTAAAGTTTCCTGATCCTGCTGAAGTGGTTTCTGCCCTTAAGGAAGCATTGAAGAGTTTGTAGAGGTTATAAGGAGACAGGTGAGTCTGTTGCTCTTAACTTGTCTCTAATGAATTATAGCTTTGTAAATGCAAATAAAATGAATTTTCCTAATTTATTTTCTCTCTCTAGTCAGTCATCTTTGTTCCTGGACACTGGATGCATAATGATGTAAATGGACTAATGGGAAAATCTCCCTGTCTGTTTTCTGATGATCGGCTCTGTTGTTCTGGACTGGATAATTGACCTAGCCTTGTTTCTTCTGTTAAACTCTGTCTTGTTGATGTTCCTTTCTGGCATGACTAGCTTTACATTGCTAGTACCTGTCTCTGTACTCACTGTTAATGTTTGGTCAATCACTTTTTAACTGTTTATGTGCATATGATGCTAATTCTTGGTCAAAAAATAAAGTCTAGACTATGGTCACAGGTTATGGTTGAAATATTTACCTGTGGTCTGTCTGTCTTTATATTCACCACTCTGCCTTTTGTAATCTTACTTTAGAAGCATTCATTTCCTCTTTGTGCTGATTTATCAATTTTGTTTTTGCTAGGCTAGTTATGTCTAACACTGAACTACTTTATTTATCAGTGTGTTGTGGTTTCCTTTCATTTTGGATATTTCTGTTAATATCTCATTTAATTTTATATGCTGCCATAACCAATACAATCCCTTTGTCAGCATTATGATTTCTTAAACATTTGTGCTTTAAAGAAGCATGTACAACAAAAACACAACACCTCAGTACAGTTTAAAGAAAGCTTTATTGTCAAAGCAAGATGTTGTCTGCTGTAAGCAGTAAGTGCTGTGTGTTAAGACTTAAATCGATTGATAGCATTATACTCCCAACAGCTTTTCTCTGAACAGAGCTGGAATAGAAACTGCAGCCTTGTATCAGGCCATAAATCCATATTCTTTACCCAAAGGTGGTGCTGTTCCAAGCCACATTGGCTGCATCTATATCAACAAAATTTATATAGATCCTGAAAAACAATACAAGAAGGTTTTACTAAACAAACAAATAATTACTACATTTGACACGTACAAAAAACATAATATGAAGAGTACATCTTATTCAATATGTATGCATGCATGCATTCATTTGAAATGTGCGAGCTGAAACGTAATTTGTGCAAAATATTCTGGTAAATGCCAAAGACTGCTAGCTGGATTTACCTGTCAGGTGAAATACCAAGGTGTTTGTTGAGCAAGCCCATAAGAAGTTTGGAGTATTGTTTATTCTGGGCGCCTCCGATCTTTCCGATGCTGGTGAGAGAGCAGAGCGCGCACGGATCTCCTTTGGCCCCGAACATCATCATCTGATCCGGGATGATGTGTATGGCGATGTACTGTTACAAAGCAATACAAAGAGAGACACAAAAGGCTAAACAGTTAATGATGCAGCTCCTCTGAACAGGATTTTTTTAAAAAGAAAACACATCTGAAATATTTATTCATGAATCTGACCGAGTGGTTCCGAGCACTTATCAAGCCAACTAAGAGACCCAATTTTCACAATAAAAGTAACTGTAGTATGGTGTAATGTAATGGTTTTTTTTTTTTTTACTTTTTAGACTCGAGTAAAATATGTCACACGTAATTGCGTCATGACGTAAAAGAATCACTGAATCGTCTGTTGAACCGATTCTTTGAAACGATTTGTTGAAAAGCATGACTCACGTAAATGAGTCTGACTTCCCATCACTACTTAAACTTAAATCGAGACAAATTATGATTATGTATATGCTGCCTAGATCTCTTTAAGGTTAAGGCAATGAAAAATCCAACATGGCTTAAGCTACAGCTAAAAGGATAACTGTAGAGTAACGTTAAGTCTCTTGTATCGAGATTTACTTACATTTACAGTTCCTCATTCCATGCAGACTGATGTAAAAAGTCATACGATTTGTAGGAAATAAGAAAAATGCAGTCTGCTCACCTGCGCGGGTTTGCCCATCGCTTTGGCGAGCTCCTGCGTGGCCTCCGAGAGCAGCTCAGCAGGAACCGCGTCCTTTGCAACATTTGTGTTCACCACGAACATCGGCATGACTGCAACACAGAGAAAGCTCTTACTGCAAAATAGTGCAAAATGGAAAGATCAGACACCTTCGGGAATGTATCCAGATGCGAGCCCGGGTTGATTAAGGTAAGTAACCACGATGTGGATGTGGATGAAGTACTTCTTCTAGGCTACCGTAAAACACCATATGACCCAAAAAAGATTTGACGGTGCAGATCCGTTAGCATACCGCAGTTGCTCGGCTGGCGCATGCGGCCCTAGAAGTGCATTATGCAGAAACATGGTGCACACCCGAAGACAGTTACCTGAGCCGTAAATTGCATGTGACTAATTACTCTAAAATAATTGTAATTTTTTAAATTATTGTTTATTTATTAATTTGATTTTTTGCTTGTCGGTTTTTTAATTTTTATTTTGTTCAGTAAACAGTATTATTCAGTAAAGCACAATATTTATACAATAAACAATATTATACAACCATATAAATAACAACCAAGAGAAAAGTGAAAAAATAAGACTGTAATACTCTAGAAATAAAACTGTAAAAAAGGCCAGTGGAATGAAACACAGCAGGAGGGATGGCTAAAAATAAAAAAATAAAATAAAATACAAAAACTGCTGAAACATTTACTCTACAATAATAATAATAATTATTATTATTGTAATTATTATTATTTTCATTGTTATTATTGTTGTTATTATTATTAAAACAAGTAAAATACCATAACTAATATAACAAGATTAAAATGAAACCAACTTTATAATGATAATAAAAAATAAAATTATTATACATAAAATGCATAACAATAAATAACACAGTAATAATAAAAACAACATAATACTTAAAAATAATTTGCTAGCTGCAGCAAAAATATGTGTTTTGAGCATTCTTTAAAATTTTTTTTAGTAAGCTGGCTTCATTCTCTTGGGAATGTGTGCCATAGGTTTGGGACATAATTGACAAAGGCTGCATTTAGATAACATAAGAGAATATTTATATTTCTTGAAAAAAAACATTGGTTTTACTCAGAATTCTCTTAATGCATTTGCCTCTATAGTACACAACATCTACAAACAACAGGTAAAGAGGTTATTCTTATTTTTCTTATTTTTCAACAGGTTATTCCAATTTTATTTTTATTAAAATCTACCAGCAGGGTAGCCAAAGCTAGCTAGCCAAACCTTTTAATGGTCCACTTTCTCGGGTAATTACGGCAGCTGTGCGCATGAGCAGAACGACACATCCGGAAATAATATTGTAGGCGAGAATTAAAACCTCTGAGTTGAGAGGGGTGGTCGCAACTCGGTGAAACTGTGCCGCTGATAGCGCATAAACACTCGTAAAACATGAACACGGATTTTTTTTTAACCGTCGACTATATTTGTGCGGTCATCTGGAGTGGAATTTCATCTTTTAAGGGTTTGATTTGTTTGGTCACGAGCTTAAAGATAGAGCACATAGAGTTCATTCCATTGGCTGTGTACAAAGTTGGGTTACTTCGGGTGACAGCCGTTGCCATAGTTGATGTCAGATTATTATAACCATATGCGCAATTAAATTAAGTGTCGTTATTGCAAAGCGGATGCGTAGAGAAGTGTGACTGGTGTTGATATATGGCGTAACATAGTTTTATTGGATACAACTTTATTTATTATTTGTGCGACTGAAAACTAGTAAAACCATGGCGGAATCGGTCAAGACCTTTCAAGCGCACCTGACTGCTGTCATGGACAGTTTGGTCCGCGCATCAGTGTGCGAGATCACCAAACTCTTCCAGGACACGGTGAACGACTACCTGGTGGAAATCTCGCTAAACAGAAAAGAGAACGAAGCGTTGAAATTGAGACTGAGGCTGACTGAGAATAAATTGAGAAACGAACGCAAATATGGCATGGGCTGGGCGGCCAGTCGGCGCGCGGCAGGTCTGCTTGGGGGAGACGACACCATGCGCAAAGCGCGCAGAACGGATCTCCAAAGTAAGCGCACTCGCCAAGTCGCATTCATTGTGTGATGCTGTTGTTTTATCGTGCATTTTTCGTGCCTTTGAGTGGGAAACCATAATGGCGACCACCTCCTCAGTTCTCAGGTTTCTTTCTCCTTTCTCTCCTCCTCTTTTGCATTCCTCCCTCCCCCTCCTGTTCTCCTCTCCCATCTTTCTCTCTCAGGAGGCAAGCAGGGGAAGGAGTGGAGTGCTGATGCGTGGGAGGAGGGGACTGGAGGAGTGAGGGATGAGAGGAGGGACGTGTTCCGTGTCCATCTGCCAACTGGAGGAGGTGGGGAGGAGGAGGAGGAAAGGATATGCATCTCTGGGGAGAGGAAGGAGGTGGCCAGCATTAAAGAGGAGGTAAGTAGCCAATCGGATGTGAGGAAACGGCTGCAGGGAGTGGAGGGGAGAGAGGAGATGCAGAGGGCTACGGACAGGAGAAGGACCTGAAAAGAAAAATCCCTTTCTGCAAATGCAAACGGATGTGAAAGTATATTTTAGTCGATTTTACAAGTGCCAAAACTGCACCAAAGATTATAACCCAAGAATTATAGTAACTGTAATTCACTTTTTGCCCCACTCTCTTTCCCTCTATATTGACATTATGATATTTAAAGGGCTTGTTCAACCAAAATTAAAAATTTTGTCATCATTTACTCACCCTCAAGTTGTTCCAAACCTTTGCAAATTTCTTCCTTCTGCTGAACACTGAAGAAAATATTTTGAAGAATGTGGGTATCCAAACATTTGACGATAGCCATTGGCTTCTGTAGCATAGAAAAAAATACAATGTAAGTCAGTGACTACCGTCAACTGTTTGATTTCCTACATTCTTCAAAATATCTTCTTCAACAACAACTTGTGGGTAAGTAAATGATGACAGAATTTTTATTTTTGGGTGAACTATCCCTTTAAGAGGTCATATTCCCAAAGGTATGTGTGTGCTTGTTGGCTTAATAATAAGACTGCATTTACATTTGATTTCAACATCTGTATGGTGATCAGATCACAAGTGGACAGTGTTAATTGCCAGTGTGAACAAGGTCAATTTTATCATTTAGTTGCTCAAATCACAAGTAGTCAGAATCACATATGATTGCACCTACTTACCTGTCACTCAAAATAAACCCCTTTATTGCACCAAAACATGCAAAATCTTAAAATAACAGCACATACGTAACATAGGATTACTATTGCCTCAGTTTTGCTTGAAATGTTTATTATCTGTTTTAAAATAAATATTTTTATTGTTAGCAAAGAGAATTTATTTCACACCTTATGTTCTCGTTCTTTCTGCTTCTGTGGGATGATGGATAAAGGTGGAAGGCTACAGATCAGACTCCCTGAGGCTGTTGCAAGAGGCTCTACAGATGAACCAAACTGAAACCAGCCCTCCCTCCCCCAGTCCCACCCACGGTGAGCACTGCAGTGCTTTGTTCGGGAAAACTGCTAATAATTTCTTTGTGAGCATGAACACTTAAAGGAATAGTTAACTTGAAGAACACAATTCTGTCATTAGTTCCTCACCTTTGTGTTGCTTTTTTTTCAGTGAAACGCAAGGAGAAATTTTGAAAGCTGTACTCAGTTTTTCATACATTAAGAGTATATTGGACCCACGACTGTCAAGTTCCAAAAAAGGTGACTAGATTTACACTAAAGGAATAGTTCACACAAAAATGTTCTGTTATCATTTACTCATCGTTCCAACCCTGTATGACTTTGTTTTCTTCTGTGGAACATGAGAAAAGATATTGTGAATAATATTGGTAACCAAACAGTTTTGAATCCCATTAACTCCCATTGTATTTTTTCTCCATACGATAGAAGTCAGTGGGAACTGAAACCGTTTGCTTACTAACATTCTTAAAAATGTCTTCTGTGTTCCGCAGAAGGAAAATGCAACAGCTTTGGAAGGTTTGATTAATTTTTCGTTTTGCACACAAAGCCATTGTATTGATAATTTTCCTGTTTGTTTTTGGGAGCTTGACAGCTGTGGTCACTATGAACTGCTGATGTATAAAAAAAAGAAGAGTGTGTAAATTCAGCTTGGCCATTACACCAATAAACTGTATTTTAAAATACTTCCAATTAGAAAACTGTTATTTTGAACTATAATAATATTTCACAATATTAATGTTTTGACTGTATTTTTGAACAAATAAATGCAGCCTTGGTGAACATAAGAGATTTCTTTGAAAAGCATATCTACCATTTTAATTTTGAGGTAAAATTTTGTTCTAATGTCTTATATATCTCATTTCTGTCTGCAGGAGAAATGGGCCCTGCTTCTGCTGGTCCTGAATCTGCTGTTGCTGAAGTGTGGGAGGAGCAGCCGGCCTTGTCGGAGGAACCAGTGACCGGTGGAGACGAGCTCAGCGGACTTGAGACGGCCCTCAAGGCGGAGCGCGAACGTGAGGAGGCAGAGTCCGGCCTGGGTAGCCCATCTCAAGAGACGTGTGGATCCGAAGGTGTGGCGTTCATCGGACTAGACGGTTTATGTAGCTCTCAGCAGGCAATGTCGTCCTCGTCACATAGAGCAGACCCTACTGAACTACAACTCCCATCAGCCCCTACCAACAAGGAAGAGGAGTCAGGAGGAGAGAGTGGGGACATGCTGCATTTCTGCGCACGGTGCGGCAGCGGCTTCAGTTCCACGTCTGACCTCATGAAGCACTCTTGCCCTGCGGTCGAGGATCGGCCCTATCAGTGCTCCGTGTGCGGAAGAGCATTTGGCCACGCCTGGAGCCTTAAGAGCCACGAATGCGTCCAGGCAGGCGAACAGCCGCACCACTGCGAACTCTGCGGCAAACGCTTCACACACTCGCGGTCCCTCGAGCGCCATCAGCTGGTTCACACAGGTGAGCGGCCCCACAGGTGTCCGCAGTGCGGCCGCAGCTTCAGTCGTCTCGGGAACTTGGAGAGGCACCAGCGCATCCACACTGGCGAAAGACCGTATGAGTGCGGGACGTGTGGGAAACGTTTCAGTCGAGTGGAATACCTAAAACGGCATCAGCACACCCACATTAGCGATGTAATGGTGAAACTCCCACCGCTGCGAAACTCTCACCACTGCTCTCAGTGCAACCAAACATTCAGTGATACTGAGCAGTTCAAGCAGCATCAATGTCCGTACAACACATAATGTTATTCAGTGTTCAGGAGAATCTACTAGACCTTAACTAGAAATCCACAGCACTCAAAAGAACTGATTCTTCATAATTCTTTTAACTTTTTGCATCTTCTGTTAGCATCTTACTACATGCTTCTGCCTTTATTGACCCAAAAACATGATTTCCTGCACCCAGAAGAGCAAAGCACATTTAACCTAGTGCAATGACATTTTAAAGTGGAATTTCCTATTTATTATTATTTAGAAACTGCCTACTCATTATTCACAGTGAATATATATATATATATATATATATATATATATATATATATATATATATATATATATATATATTCATTGTGAATAATGAGTAGGCAAAAATAGAGTTATCTGCATTGACAGACTGTTGGAATTGAAACAGAGGTGCTTAATATGTTGCTATATATATATATATATAGCAACATATTAAGCACCTCTGTTTCAATTCCAACAGTCTATCAACGCAGACAACTCTATTTTTGTTATGTCAGGCTCCTTATAA
Source organism: Tor tambroides (assembly GCA_021397915.2). Lineage (NCBI taxonomy): Eukaryota > Metazoa > Chordata > Actinopteri > Cypriniformes > Cyprinidae > Tor > Tor tambroides. The sequence continues at coordinate 34,077 of JAFVLL020043124.1, forward strand.
CAGGCTGTGAAATCATTTTTATGAACAAAGACATTTATAGAAGCTTCTTGTTTCTTATTAATAACAAATATAATGCTTATTCACGCATTCTTAGGAATCTTTTTCCTCTCATAGGACCCATGTGTTGTTTTCACTCCTTTTTTACTCCAAACAGAAGTGAAATATTTGTTGTGATGAGAATTGCTTTTTTTGTCATGTTGTATTCTATTTGCTCAACGATTTCATACTGTATTGAACAATAAATCCCTTACAAATTTATAAATCAAATTTATAAATTATGGTAATAAATCCCTTACAAATTTATACTATAGTTTGTCTTTATACCTTGTATGTGTATTTGTTTTTTTATTAGCTTAAGTTTAAAATTGCATTCATATTATCATAATTTGAAATTAATGCTGTTCTGAGCAAAACTGTACAGAGCAAGTAAAAATCTATGCTGTGTCATCATACAGAAATAATGGATTAGATGCAATATGAATAAATGAAATTAAATACCTACTGCTGTTATCGCAAATGTAAGATGAAAGGCGTCTGTAAACGCTTATTGATATTTCATGTTTTTAAATAATTAGCTCTACCAGTACGTTCTCGAGTCAACCTTTTTTGAAACGATTGTTTGAAACGAATACTACTTATTTAATGAAGTCATATAAAAATGACAAAAAATAAAAATAAACACATAAGTGGACCACTAGTACAAAAGGTGTTAAATGTTCTCATAGCATTCTTTAAACTTTTTAATGAGATTCATATATTCAAATAATTTTCAATTTCTTTTAAAAAGACTTACAGTTTAGAAATTTGCATTTGTGAGTGTAAAATTAGCTTAGGAATATAATTGTATAATAAAACATACATTTCTTTTGTGGGATCTAAAGGGTTAATCCATGACGTCAGACTACAGAAGACGTCGCTGTGGTGGTGTGGGATCTCTTCTGCCGGTGTAATATCACATTACAAAGGTTTGGATGTAATTTGCATAATTTATTTTTATTTTGTGGATTTATGTGTGTATACGTTTAAGCGATCGACATGAACTGTGCTTCAGTTAGGAGTGTAGTGGGCAGTGTATTGGTTTGTTTACCTCATCAGCTGTGTGTCAGCTAACGTTAGCAGCTGTTTTACGATAGGATATGAAACTATTTTGCGCTTTATTCTGCGTACTTTGACTTAGGCCATCTACAAAATTACGTAACACTATCATATTACATAAGCCAAACAAATACAGTGCGCTGTAACTGTTACAATGCGCATGCTGTTTAATCAAATATGTAGCGCCTAGCATTGCAGCATCAATGAAGACTCCACATTATGACTGAAAGCCTCTTTGCAAACTCTCGGTCTGTGTGTTTAGAGTTTCCATCAGGCCCTGCGCTCATCCCGAGGCGTGTCTACACTAGTCGCAGCCCTGCATTTCAAAACAGAAGACGAGTATTTCGCCATGAACTCTGACATGGATGGTGAGACACTGGGTGGAATCAGCATGTGGATTCATCTTTAGCTTCTTTAGAGCACACAGCAGTAGATAGTGTTTTTGTTATGTTTTTTCTTTTCTTTTCTTTTTATATTTTTATTGTTTTTTTCTATATTATCAAATTGAAACTGACAGCTAATAACGAACAAGTACAGATTGATTCAAAAATACATTATTTAACATACTAAATAACATTTTGAGGGAAAAATCGTCTTTTTCCTTCCAAAAGCAAGATGAGTTAGATGCATAATATTTTGGAAAGTATAGCATTACATTGTAAAGAATGTCTCTATAAATGCTTATTTAACAAATATCTATAACACAACATATAGGCCTACACACAATAAATATACACATTGTACATATTCATACACAGACAGTCTACAAATATACATACACAGGTATTATAAATACACAAACATACATATTTATGAATGTGTAAATTCTATATAAATTGTATAATAATTATAATATATATATATATATATATATATATATTGCAGTTTATCTGGTAAATCAAGTATTTACTTAAATAAAAAAAAAAATTAATCTTCATAGAAACTCACAAATAGACAAATATCTTTTAAATGCATATTAATTCAAATCTTTATTATCCTTGATTTTAAGAATATGTACCTTTCCAACTAAAATAACATTTTAATAAAGATTTGGTGTATAATCACCCCCAAATTAATTTATTTGAATTCCATGGTAATTAAATGCCAAGTATAGCTAACCATTTTGCTATGATCAACAGGCAACAACAAAAAGGCAATACCAAAATAAATGCATAATGTCTTCCTCCGCTGCAAACATAAGCCTTTTCTAATTTTATTCAATTGCAATAATTCAGTTGCAAAGTGTGTAATTCTAAGTTCACCTTCCAGGTGACATAGAAAATCAGGTGGAGTTGGAGGAGAAGACCAGACTTATAAACCAGGTGCTTGAGTTGCAGAATACTCTTGAGGGTAAGTAACTGACGCTGCATGGTTTGTCACATAATGCTAACTAATGCTGGGTTCTTTAACCTTTTGTTATATTATATAACAAGCATTAATTTCTGTGTTTCTCTTTCTTATTTTGGTAGATCTCTCAGCTCGGGTGGACGCAGTAAAAGAAGAAAATCTGAAGTTAAAATCAGAGAATCAGGTTCTTGGGCAATACATTGAGAACCTCATGTCGGCATCTAGCGTGTTTCAGACCACCGACTCCAAGAGCAAACGGAAGTAAGAGAGCATCCTCTCTCCCAGAATCCCTTGTGTAGACGGCAACCCCACACAGATAAACCCTTGCCATATCAGCTCATTTAAAGTTTCCACTAGGATTCATTTGATCCTTATGCCACTAAAATTGTAAATGTTTACATTTATGTTACTTATCAGTATTGATGTTAGTTCATCTTCAACAACTTTGTTAAACATTACATACTAAAATCATTTTATAAAGATATTAAGGTGTTTAAGACTTTATATGTTGTTTTATAGTTTTTTATGTTCAGACAGGGTATAATATTATTTGTAATATTTTAAATTGTTTTGTCTCGCTAAACAAATTTAGAATTGTTTAAAAATGTAAAATGTACTTTGTATTTCATTTCATATTTTCGCTTTGTAGATGAGGGTACGGCTGTGATACCATGACAGTTGCTTTCTCCCACTGAGCTGTTTGTCTGTATCGGCACTGATTATACTCGAGAGAAAACATTTCAGGTCATTCTGATCAGGGAATGAAATTTAGACCCTTTCCTTGGTGCTATCAACAGAAGGGAGTTCACTGGCATGCGTCACATCTGTGCCTCTGAATATCTTAATGTATTTGTTGTGTTTGAATGTGTAGAATCTTACCATTTGTGGCATTGCAAATGCCTGTTTTAATTAAAACAAATTTAATTTGCTGTGCTGTGAGTGAGTCTTTAGGCCCCTGTGATGGTTTGCTTCTCATTCAGTCACCTCACTTCATCTGGGATTCAAGTCTATACATATTGTCTACACAAGTTTGGAGGATTCCTCCCCCTGCTCTCATCAGAGGAGTGAGGAACTGAGTCTCATAGAGTAGCATTGCCTTCCTCTCCTCCACCCTTGCTTCAAATTGTAAATCTGCATCTGAATGTGTGTTTCCCTCTTTCACAGGGTTACAAAAGGTGTTCGGAAGGACAAATCAACTAGTGTTTAAATATGCAGACAGTGTGAGTAAGCAAACCCAAGATTAGAGCTGAAATGTGTACATTTTTGTGTTAAACATTTCCTATTCTATCTTGATTCACTGGCAGGTTGATGTTCTTAAAAGTGTGAATGTTATAGTGCAATCAAGTCTGATACAGCAGCAGGATTATCTGTTTGTCTGACCAAAGAAAGATGGGGAGAGTTCATTTTTTAAAATTATTTAAAATTAATTTTGCAATTCCACTTGACGATGTTAGGGATGAAGAAATAATAATAATAATAATAATAATAATAAAAAAAAGAATATGATATGGGCAGAAAAGAATATAGGATGCCGTGATAAGTTGTAAGTTGGTATTACTGCCATTTATTGACGATATCAAATATTTTCAACAATTGAGTAAAATATGAAACATGGTCAAATCCTGTATGTGTGGTCCATTTTTTTTGCACAAAACAAGTTTAAATAAAATAATTTAGACAAAATGAATAAATCAACCTTCATGGGCCACAATAAACAAACAACAATGTAAACACTTTTCGCTCACACTGATGAGGGAAACATCCTGTAATTCAGTATTACATTGCACCTCAAGATGGCACACAGCAAAGACAGTCCTTCAATCATAGGGAAGTACCTTTCCAGACCAGCAGCGTGCGCTGTTATCAACAGCAGGACGTATTACGTGTTACCAATGCGATCAAATTTCTCCTCTCTCCTCAGCTCATCAAACTTTAATAAAGATCTGTCAGAGAAAGAGACGTGACTTTTAAGTAAACCTTAGATACTGTGTCACAACTGCAAACAAGGCTATTGAAAACTATCCGTGGGTTACAGGATTCACAGAAAGGCTGTTCCTCAAAAAGGTTGTTTAATTTATAGACAAACAAGATTGAAAGAACTTTTTATAGTTACACAGAAATATCAATAAAACTGTGACTGAAAACAGTGAGGGTAACTTCATGGCATCTACTGAAATACTGTGAATGAATTTCCAAGAATTTTGCAAAACATATTCAAATGAGACAGGCTATCTCTGATGACAGATACACTTGGCCCTTTCATTTTTAAGCATGAAAAGAAGTGGACTTCAATTTTCTGTTGTAGGGAAAAAAACTCTAAATTAACATCGAAGTAAACAGATGTTAAAATGAACTATTGACATTTTTGTCAATTTACCTGCACTGTTATTATTTATGAATTGAATAATAAATAGTTAAATTAACAGATTTAAGAAATAAAAATGCAAATTTATCATATACAATTTGGACTAACTCTTAATTCAAGTTGCTGTGCTTATACTGTACAAAGGCAAGAAATGAAAGAATATGTTGAAATTGAAAAGTGACAAAAATCAAGCACTGAATGGTCAATAAAATAAAAGGTTAAAGTTTTCTGAATAAAATCCATAAGAAAGAGAATAACAACAATTGTTGGCTACAAGAAATGTTTAGAAAAAAATGTTGATAACAATCTACCCAAACATACTGCAATAAAATTCTTTATTTATAACAATATGAAAATGTAAGAATGTTTCACATGAAGGAAAATACTTCAGATCAGCTGGCGAATGTTAAACTATTGTTTTGACGAAAGACCCAAAAAACCACCCTAACAAGCCAAACGAGTGTTTTACTGGTTTTGTTTGTCATACAGAGGCCTTATGACCTCTTCCTTACTTTCACTTGATTTACTGTGAGAGTCAAACACTTCACATATGTGACCCTGGACCACAAAACCAGTCTTAAGTCGCTGGGGTATATTTGTAGCAATTGCCAAAAATACATTGTATGGGTCAAAATGATTGATTTTTCTTTTATGCCAAAAATCATTAGGATATTAAGTAAAGATCATGTTCCATGAAGATATTTAGTGAATTTGCTACCGTAAATATATCAAAACTTAATTTTTGATCAGTAATATGCATTGCTAAGAACTTTATTTGGACAACTTTAAAGGCGATTTTCTCAGTATTTAGATTTTTTTGCACCCTCATATTCCAGATTTTCAAATAGTTGTATCTCGGCCAAATATTGTCCGATCCTAACAAACCATACATCAATGGAAAGCTT
>JAFVLL020043127.1:0-19659 GCA_021397915.2 Tor tambroides
TTAATTTGTGTTCTGAAGATGAACAAAGGTCTTACAGGTTTGGAACGACATGAGGGTGAGTAATTAATGACAGAATTTTTATTTTTGGGTGAACTTTATCCCTTTAAAGTTAGATTAACCTACAAAGTTGCATTTTAAAACATTTTGTTCAAAAAAATAGACGTACATATTAGCAGTCCATGACTCATTTCAAGTTTGGTTACTTTGTAATCAGAGATGTTTAAATTCAGTGCATGAATCAGACCAGAGACTCCTGTATTGCATTTTGTCCAATTTGCCAGTTGGGTCAAAATGATTGATTAAAAAGAACTACACAAATGGAGAATTTTGTTACACTGTACAGTATGTTTGGTTTTGCATGCAGACAGCAAGAACAACTGAAGTGATTTTCTCTTATCAGAAACAATTCACATGTTCCAAACCAGCGTGAAGGTTCTTTACCTGCTGCTCCTTTTGGCTCTGGCACGTGCATAAAATGCCTCATAGGACTTTGGCTTGAGCTCGAGAGCCTTGGTGGCAAACTCCTCAGCCATGCCAAAATCCTGTCAAGAACAATTGTGAAAAGAAGAAGAGAGAATTCAAGTGACAGGAGGAAGGAACGGGGGAAAAAATGAAAACCAAAAATCAATCACGCAAGTTTAACGCTTTCTCTTAACTAGACCCATGAGAGCGGTTAGTGCACTCTGCATCCTGGTAGTGATGTGTGCATACCAAGGGGCTGAATTTACTTGCTTACATTCTACCTTAGTCCTTCATTCTGCTCTGGTGCATGAATCTGTAATCACGAGACTCTCGTTGAAATTCTGTCCTTGAGTCTGAGGGCAGAGTTTCAATGAGGAGCCATAACTGTCAGCCCTAATGATGCACTTTAAATGTTTAATAGTGGCAGATCCTATTAAAACAACCGTTAGAACTTCAGGTTGCCTGTGTAATTAGGAAACACGTAGCAGGATACATAGTGACTCTCTCTTTATCTCTCTCTCACATTCACGTAATCTGCTCCCTAATTGCACTCAAAACACTACGTGAGCCTGTGAGGCTCATCTCCTGAACCTAGACAAACCATTACAATTATCCTGGAGGAGAAAATGAGTGTGCATGTGATCAATATAAAATGCCTATAGCTGTTTAATATACTTAATTCTGTTTGTTAAGGCACATAGAGATGCATTGTCATCCAACAATTGTTAGGGATGATATTAAAGCCTTTAACCTCTATCCACTGAAGTCTATACTTGTGTGACATACGTTGGTTTTGCGGCGGCAGCGGGACAGGTTGAGATACAGGGAAACCTGGAGCTCCCTGAATGCCTTCAGGTCTTCCCCGAAACCTTCTCTTGGAAACTTCCTCAGTGCATACTGATACCTCTGAGCGGCTTCCTTCATCTTCCCTTTCTGAGAAAGGAGGAGAGAAGGAATACATAGAAAAGAAACAAGTAGTTAGAGTTTCACAAAGTCTCAGAGAACCTTTATTGAAATCTACTGATCATAGTTTAAATGTGGTATTTCCAAGAACATAGTAACTACAGGTAAAACCATAGATGGCTCTTAAATACCATGGTTAGATCAATGCAACTGTGGTTTACAGTATGTAAAGCAAGTCTAGCATTTGTTATTAAAAATAGTAGCATAAACACTTCACAGTCATTTTAAAAATTATAGAAGTACATTTTCTGAAAATGATAACGTTCTATTTTTAGATCTGCAGACCTTATAAAGCAGGTTTCCCTCCTCCATGAGTCTCTGCAGAAGTATGATGAGGATGTCAGGTTTGGAGGTGGCCATTGCCCAGGCGGCGTTACCTTCGAGAGAGAGAGAGAGACGTCAGTCCTGACAGTCAATAACACACAGACTGACTCAGAGTATGACTTTCCTAATGCTTGTACCTGATCGTTCATAAGGAGATGTTCTGTAGCCTTTAGCAGTGATAGTCACAGCAGAACAGAAAGAAAGAAAAAGAAAAAAAGAGAAATAAAGCATAAAGAACAAATGCAAGGAAAACTCAAGAAGAATAGATGTGTATTGGAATTTGGAAGAAATGTAAACTATCATTCAAAATTTGGGGTTGGTACATTGTTTCTGAAAGTCTATTATGCTGAATTTATTTGATTAAAAATACAGTAAAAACAGTAATACTTTAAAATATTTTTGCAAACTGTTTTGTATTTTAATATAATTTAAAACATATTTATTCCTGTGATGCAAAGCTGAATTTTCAGCAGACATTTCTCCAGTTTTTAGTGTCACATGATCCTTTAGAAACCATTCATATGCTCATTTGGTTCTCAGGAAACATTACTCATTATTGTCAGTACTAAAAGTTGCTGCTTAATATTTTGGTGGAAAAAGTGTTCAGAAACCTTTGATCAATTTGAGTATTCATGTATTATTTTTTATTTTACTGACCCCAAACCTTTTAACAGTAGTGTATATACTGAAGGAATTAAATGTATGAGAAACTGTGACTACATTCACAATATACAGTAACACAGCCTCAAGTGCAGTTATAAAACAATTACTACATAAAATCAGTTTCATAAAGCATATCCATCATGTGCCATCCTTCCACTAGAATATATAATTCATAACATGTAATCTATGGCTAATAGTTACACAGCTACTAGGCAAACTGGTGGTTTGCATAGCAGTTCTGACTATATCAAGTATTTTAGAACAGCTGAAATGTATCAACCAATCAGCATCCAGAACTGGAATTGTCTGTTTTATGAACTGCAGAAATGCAACTTCAGGCTTACTTTAGGAGAACTACAGTAACTAAAGGATAAAGTATTTATTGGCAGACTTTCTAAAACAGAAAACCTCTTGAGATGGTTTGGATGAGAGTTTGACATAAAAAAAATGGAAACTAGATATTTTTGCTTGTTCTGCAATATTATTTGTATAGCAAGGGGAAATGAGCAAGCGAAAAATTGCTAACCTCGACATTGCTCCTTTCTAGTGGCTAACTGGAAATATCAGCTAATGCTAATTTAAAACATGGGTTATTTTTCAGTGGTTATGGAGCTTGCTCACAAAAGCAGGAGATTTTTCTTTTCTCCAATCCACACAGGAGATTTTCTGAACCATGTCTAGTATGTAGACAAGACAAATCCACCACAACGTCATTAAAATGCGTCTGGCAAAGTCATTGCCATCATCAACCCCAGACTGGCAGAGACAGCTGCCGTTTCAGATGTAATTAGACGTTTTTAAACTGGAGGGGGAATATGTTCTCCTAAGGTTTGCACTCTGTGACTTTGAGTAGAAAGCTGAGTGGACTTTGCTATAAAAGTCTTTGCCCTGACGCAGAGTGTGAATGACAGTCCCATACATCACTAGCGTCCTACTTAACTGTGGGCTAACAGTCCTGCACGGCTCTTCTGCGAATATGGCCTGGTTTCAATTGCATTTAGGACTCAGCAAAGGAACGCTGTGCTTTTACTCTCCGAGAAAAGGGGAGAACAAATGGAACTCGCTACATTCTAGATTTAGAATGGACAAGCCCCTCCTGAGAACCTGACTGTGGCAATCTAGATTCTAGAGGACGGCACATAAACCTAGGAGAGATATAAAAGAATGTGTGTCATGATGTTCTGAGGTGAGGCTCACCCAGTTTAGCCCCTTTCTTCAGAAGAGTGACCACAACCGAGGTGTTTCTGCTACCAATGGCCCGGTCCAGAGGTCTCATGCCACTGTAGTCCATGTGTTCAATCGCTGCTCCGCACTCGACCAGGTAATGCACCTGAAAACACATTGCTCAGATATGGGCCTGGTATAATACTGAGATAAAAGTGTCCATGTGTGTTTGTGTGTCCACACAGGGAAAGGTTATCTCGGCTTACTATGTCCGCATCTCCGTAGAAAGCAGCCAGGTCCAGCGGGGTGCGCCCGTGTTTATCTGTGTGGTCAATCTGAGCTCCCCTCTCCACCAGAAACTCAACCACTTTCTTCTGCCCTTTCAAACATGCCCACCCGAGCGGGGTCAGACCTTCTTTATCCACCGCTGTCATACATGCTCCTATATAAAAAAAACACAATCTTTATGGACTTTATTTGATAGAAATATGTGAGATGCAGACAGTGGAATGGGGGAAACCACACAAGATCTCTCAAGATGCTTTAAAAATTAAACTTTTTAAATTTATACTGCATTTTTTGGATTGCCTTGTCATTCGTGAGATGCTGCAAAAGATGCAAGACACGAGTGCAACAGTCAAAGATGTCCATCAAGCATGTGTTTACATAGAAAAATAATGGAAAAGTAGTGCAGTAGAATGGAAAATCATGTTCTGTGTGAACCAGCCCTTGCATTTACAAAAAATCAGTAAATATTTCACAGCAAAAACATGGACCATGACTTGAGGGGACATTTTTACATTTATACTTGCTAAAAAAGTATAAACTGTGAAATTAGATGAAAGAAAGCATGTGGTAGATTTGTGGTATGACATTTTCAGTTTTGATCATGTTGATAATTTAGCCTTAGTAATTTACATATCAAATATTATACAGTAGGCTTTATAGGGCTAACCTAGATAAGGACATCTGAGTCACGATTACTGACCCTGTGAGAGCAAGAAGTCCACGGTCTCCAGGTGTCCCTCGCTTGCAGCCACCATCAGTAGAGAGCGACCATGTTTATCACTGCAATTCACATCTGCGCCACGCTGCAGAAACAACTCTGCTATCTAGAAGAGAGAGAAGGAAAGAAAGTAAAAGAGATGAAAGATGTCAGTGTAAAATGATTTCTTTTTTCTAAAACAATGTTTTGTTTTTGGTGTAATAAAGGCTCCTACCTGTGTGTGTCCATGTCGCACTGCATTAAAGATGGGTGCCACCCCTCTGCGGTTAGTCTGTGTTACACTGGCACCTTGATCCAGCAGAAACACACACCCCTCTAGTTTGCCCCGGCCAGCAGCAGCGGTTAGAGCTGGAGAAGATGTGCATGCTCAAAATGACGATCTAAGCTGCAAAGCAGACTTTATCGATGGGATGCTATCACTGTGTCTGAATATGCTTACTACCCTACTATAGATTGCAAACAGTATGCCAAAACAGTAGTATGTGCGAATTTCGTAGTATAGTACAGTAGGTGAAAAGTAGATGACCTACTACTTCCCCTGAGATTCTGGAGTTTGCATGATGGACATTTTACTATCCCCATGAAGCCACGGGAGAGGAGGTGTGAATAGAATTTCATTTATAGTACTCATATTCATGCTACAGAACGTGTTTTTTTAACGACTGCAAAATAAGTTTCAAACCAAATGTAGTACCTACTAGACATTATGCGATTACAGACACAGCTTATGTCTGTGTATTTTTAAATATTTCAATATTGCATTTCCTGACAACTTTTACATGTCAGTTATCTAAGTAATAGCACAATGGTTTTACACTAAGATATTAATTCAAAAGATTGTACTCTAAGTACAGTAAAAGTAAGATGACAACAATAAATGCAGTATAATGTGGTGTATTTACAAACCTGTTTCACCCCACAAAGTATCATGACCGTCAGTCTGCACTGAAAATTCATCATTGTTCAATGCAAGCATCCGTTTTACCACCTGTGAATACAAATTAATAAGATAATTATGATTAAGAGAGTATATATTCAATATATGGGTGTTGAGTACGTGTGAGTTTGGTACCTGCATTTCTAACCTAGCTTTGTTTTATGAAAAATGCTAAATAACCAGAAAACCTCTAAATCTAACAAAAACTCCACAAAAAGAAAAGTTGTTCATAAATGTTTTATTATTTTTGTAATTTTTTTTCTAAATGACTTTATATAAAAACAGTAGACAATAGTCTATGGTATGTGCCAATTTTGATAGCTAAACACGGAAGTGTGTTTGCTAACCGTTTGTTATGTGTGTGTTTGTGTGTGTGTGTGTGTGTGTGGTGTGGGGTATCCTGTGTGTAGTGAGTGTGTTTTCAATACCTGTGTGTGTCCCATGCTGGAAGCAGCGATCAATGCCTGCTGCAGTGCCTTGTTTTTGAGGTCTGAACTCCACTCCTGCTCCAGAAGATACTGCACAATCTCAGCATGACCCCGCAGAGCAGCGTGAACCAGCGCACACTGGCCGCTCTTATCAGCATGGTCCACCTGACACACATAACAAACACATACTGTATGTATACAGTTTTACTTATCAGCCTGCACTGAACACATAAATAATAATAAAAATAAATGTTTTCCCCAAGCTTTTTAAGCAGTAATTATCAAGTTTGTCTAACTGTATTGTTAAAGCAGTCTTATTATTGACAAGCTCCTGTTAATAAATACTGTAAATGGTAAAGTTCCTGCAGTTCATCTGTAATACTTGCAGAAGGTAAAACTGAGGAGGAACACCTTGTACACTATAGGGTACACTGTGTCAAAAATGATTTAAAAATTGAACAATATAAACTTTTCACAGTTTGAAAACAGTAGAATTGTTTATTTAACTAAAGTTACAAAACCCCAAAATAACTGCACTCTCTTTTTCTGTTGTGTTCAGTTTGATTAGCATTTAAAGTTAATGAGGACAACAGTATTTAATGACTGTCTTACTGTTAGAACATTTTCACTCATTATAAACAAAACAAAAAAAAAAAAAAAAAAAAAAAAAAAATAATAATATATATATATATATATATATATATATATATATATATTTTTTTTTTTTTTTTTTTTCTCCATGAAAATGCATTTTCCATTACTGTATGGGGGCTTTCACAGTACCGTTTTTGATGTACACCCAGTTGTATTTGAGTTTAGTTCGTTTGGATAATGTGAACACTGTTTTCTGAACTTGGGTTTGCACCTGTGCATAAAAAGGGTGGTCTATTCATCCACTTCTATGCAGCAGCTATATTGCTTGCTTTATTAAGTGTACATATGGTATATTTTGTATGTTTATTTTATTCTGTTTACTTCAGTGCAAATATACAGTACTGTGACAAAATGGTGTCAAAATTTGTAATTATGCTTTTTTTGCCTCACAATTTAACCCCTGAATACCTTTTACTGAAATACAGCAGTTTTGTTTTGAGGTTGGTGAAGTGTTTGAATCATTTATAGCCCGTTTGTGTGTTAAAAGGGGGATCAACTGACCTTTGCCCCTTTTTTGCATAGTAAGGTGACAAGTGACAGATGTCCAGCAGTTGAGGCATAACAGAGGGAGGTCATGCCGTTCTCCGACTGCCCATCCACTGGCGCCCCACACTCCAGGAGCAAAGCAGCCATCTCCAGGTGGCCCAGGTGAGACTGCACACACAGCACTGGTGCACTGTTCAACACCTCAGTACGGTAACACACACTCGCCCCTCCCAGAATCAGCAACCGGGACACCTGGGGACAAAGTTAAGACTAGTTTTAACACAAGAACTGGTAACCGGTTCAATTTTGAAGGTTCAATTATGAATTATTCAACTGGTTCAATCATAATTATGCTTTAAAAATCAATGTCACAATGTATAGGCTCAGTTATTCACTCTCATTTTACAATAATATTGATTTGATTTCAGCACTCAAACTTCAATTTACAATCTACAGCTTCAATCTATACAAATCAATCAACATCCACAATCTACATCATCTATAACAATTTACATATTCAATCTATAGACTCAATCTACTTGCAATCTCAATTTACAGTCTACATCTTCAATCTATAGCCTCAATTTACAATTTATAGGTTAAATCTACAGCCTAAATCTACATTTTTAATCTACAATCTTAAATGATATTCTACAGCTTCAATTTACAACCTATAGCCTCAATATACACAATATACAGATGCAAAACAACAGCTTCAATCTATAGCCTCAATCTATATCTTCAATCTACAACCCAAATCTATAATCTACAGCTTTAATTTGCATGTTTAATCTATAGCCTCAAATGTACAGCTTCAGTACACAGCCTTTGTCTATAATCTACAGTTATAAATCGACCGATTCAATCTACAGCCTCAATCTACAATCTACAGTATTAATCTATATGTGCAATCTACATACTAAAATGTGTATCTTCAATCCACAGCCTATATCAACAATTTAAAGATGCAAGCAAATCAACAGCCAATCTATGCCTTAATTTACAGAATATATTTAATATACAGCTTCAATCTATAATCTACAGCATCAATCTACATATGTACTCTATGGCCTCAATATATAGCTTCAATATACAGCCTACTGTATATGTGCAATCTACAGTTTCAAATCAATAGCTATCTATAGCCTCAGCCCATTTCTTCAATATACAGCCTCAATCTCAATCCCTCTACCACAGTTTCCTGCCCATCTTTTAAATATTAATTTTAATTTGCTCATTAAGAATTTGTCATGTCTAATCAAAACTGTAACTTTGAAACTGAACAACTTTGAAAATAGGTATAAATACACATATTTATCTAATTTTTGTGTATGGGTGGTTGGGGGAATCTGTCCAAAATTTTATAAAATCAAAATTTTTAGCCTTCTGTAAAAATAACTTCACTGAATAATTGAACTCAGTCCACAATACAGGATGGCAGGTATGAAGGATTACAAAGAACAGACTGATTTACAAAATGCGCTGCCGAATGCTAAAATAAGATGCGGTTAAGGCCTAATATTCTGGAATAGCAACATTAAATGCATTAATAGTGTATGTTCTCGCTTTGATAATTCATAAGTGTATAAATGCATATAAAGACAATGCAGTAATTATTAAAGTGTAAGCTTAAGTAAAGTTTTATTATACTTAATAATAGCCATATTTATTTGGGGGTTGGGGTTTTTTGGCTGGCGCCCCCTCAAAAATACTAAGTGCTTGACGCTTCTGCATGAAGTTATACTCGCCAATTGGGGCAAAATGAACAACCTGGTATTATTTCTTTTTTGTGGACATGGGCAGTGTAGTAATTGAAACTTGATTAAGATGCTGGATGAAATGAGAACACATTAAAAGCAAAGGAAGCAGAATCGCATTTATTTATACAAACACAGCAGGAATTAATGAGCAGCTCTCCAGCCAAATGGCTGTCAAAGATGCTGGCGTGCACACACGGACTCAGAGTGACGCTCGTTTCATTAAAACTCTATAGGAGAGGAAATTACAGGGAGAGCAGAGTCTAGACTGCAATTAACATATAATAGATTTAATAAACAAACGTAGTCATTACGTAAGGCATTTTTCAGTAAGCCTCAGTGCTAATTACTATGTTCTATGTGACTTATGAAATCTCGTTCATTGTGGATGACTCAGAACTCTGTAAGGCTATAGCTCTTCTTGTGCGGTTGAATGCGTCAGCCGTGGTAATTGTTGGAGCTGTGTTCTACAATTCAGGAGTGCAAAGCAGTTGTTCACTTTTATTCTTTACTCAAGATTGACGCTGCTTTTTATAAGTGATGGTCTCATTGGCACATTGGGGACGAGTATGTGTTTGTTTTTTGTGTGCGCATATCCTCAAACCTTGACATTGGGTGTGTAGAGGTTTCTGAGGGAGGAAAGAGCTGCAGAGAGGCTGTCTGTACTGTAGCTGATCCACAATGGTTGCAGAATACTTGACGAAACCCCAGTTCTCTTACCATGACCCTGAGAACAGGGAAGGAGAGGCAGGAAGAGTTAAAATGCAGGTCACACCACTCAAACAAACAGAGAAGGATTTTGAGCATCTGTGTTTCCCACCTTGAATATGTGAGCTTTAAGAATGTGGTGGCCCAGCTCCATAGTTTGCTGGCGGTTGAGTTTTCCTTCTTGACGTGAAAGCATGAAGGCCATCAGAGCATGGCCACTTCTGTTCAGCAACATCAATAACAATTCATCAGAAATCATCATAATGAACAACATTATCCTGATTCATCATAAAAGCGCCTCTCTTGAAGGGTCTCTCTTGAGTAGAAAATGGTTCCTTTTAAAGGTGAACATATTTCCTTTCTTCCATTCTGATTAACACAGTCTAAATCAAGGAGGTAACCATGTCTTGAACATTTCAAAGGGGACCTTTTCTCAGTATGGTCTTTTTATTCAAAGGAATTATGTGTATGTAGAAGATTTAAATGAATTTAAGAGAATAAAGATTAAGAAGAACAGTGAAAGAACAAGAATATAATTTTTATGGTAATCAATTTTAATTATTTGCAAATTATATTTTTATTCACTCTTATCTATAAGCTAAATATGTGAAAAACTCAAAACATCAAAATGTTTCTTGTCTTGTCACATTAATTTTTGAATTACATGAATAGTGTAAATGATTTAGCCTATATTTCCATCAAAACTGTGAAATTTGACAAAAAAATTTGTAGTTTGGATCACTGATATTACTGTTGGTCATTTAACATTTCTATTATGTGTTAAGTTACTTACACATCATACCATCTTGCACTCTTTCACTGTTAAATACTGAAGCGTCACGCTGGAATTCATGTTTGGTATCTGTGAACAGTAAAGCCTGTCATCTTTAATTTGATTGGCCATCTCAATCATTTTGACATGGAGCGTTGTTCGACTGCTGAGGCAGACCAGCATAAAAATGTAACTTAAAACTCTGTCATAACAGCAAACAGAGCAGCATCAAAAATATAAAATATTGGAGAGAGCCTTGTCCCCCCTCAATGTCTATAATGATTACAGCCCTGGTCTAAATGGCCCTACAGATGCTTAATGTTGTCCTTATAGACAGCAAAGTTTTTTTTTCTCTCTGAATCACAGTCCATGAACTTTTATTTTTATGAGTTCATGTTTGATCTGTGTTAAGTGGGTCACTCTTCAGTTTATAACAGTGATGAGGCCTTTCTAAATGAGAACACTGAGTAATGTGTGTGTGTTTAGGTGGAGAGATAATTGAAGTGTCTACAAAATGAAAGAACTACACGAATAATTTCATGTTCAAAGGCTACATACACTCAAATGCATTTTAGTTACTCCCTTTCTGAACTCAATTAACAAACCAAAGAATCACACATAATAGATGGCTGACCTGTACAAATACTTCACACGCTTTGCTATGTGGTTGCTAAGGTGTTCTGATTAGTTGTAGCACATTGCTAAGTTTCTAAGGTGTTTTGAGTAGCTGCATGAATGGATTTTTATTGCCAATGTTTGTGGCAGGTTGTAACGCAACATAAAAATGTGACCTTCCTTGGTATCCTATTACAATCTGTAGACTGATTTTTAGGTGAAGGATGCAGGTTGGTTTTGCTGGTTTTTATCTAAGTAAAAGAATTAAAGTTTGGGTGAAAACTGGGGTGAATATCGGCAGTGAGGCTCAAAACCGACCTTGAATGCAGTTCACATAATGGCCACCAGTGTCATTAACAACAGAGGTTTTCATGTTCTTACATGTATTATCTTTAAGCGCAAACCTCTCTCTGCAGGTGATTCTAAAGACTGCATTAGTCAATTCACTTGCAAGTTTTAGAACATCGCTATTTGCTTGCAAAATGTTCCAAGTATTTTTAACATGTTGCTATTAAGTTGCTAAGGTGTTTTAGTAGTTTTAATGTATTGCAACTCAGTTGCTTGGGTTTCTGAGTAGTTTTATCACATTGATATTTGCTTACTCGGGTATTCCAAATAGCTTTAGTGCCTTGCAACTCACTTATTAGGGGAAAGGGAAAGGGAAGTGGTGTGTGGCCAAGTATGGTGACTCCTACTCAGAATTTGTGCTCTGCATTTAACCCATCCAAGTGCATGCACACAGTAGTGAACATACACCCGGAGCAGTGGGCAGCCAATGCTGCGGCGCCCGGGGAGCAGTTGGGGGTTCGGTGCCTTGCTCAAGGGTCTCACCTCAGTCGTAGTATTGAGGGTGGAGAGAGTGCTGGTTATTCACTCCCCCCCACCTACAATCCCTGCCGGACCTGAGACTCGAACCCACGACCTTCGGGTTACAAGTCCAACTCTCTATCCATTAGGCCACGACTGCCCGTATTAAAGGGATAGTTTACCCCAAAATGAAAATTCTATCATCTCTTACTCATCCTCAAGTTTTTCCAAACTTGTATGAATAGGGACTTTCACACCAGAGGAACATTTTCATATAACTTCCTATAACTATTGGCGGAAGTACCCGCTCTTTGGCGTGTTCGCACCACAGGGAAAAGGATTTTAGGAACGCCTTTTGAGTAAATTAGCGTCTACTTCAGATTAGAGTCTGACCCAGCACAATAGGAACTATCAGTGACTTAAGTGTACTACCAGTGATGTAAGATGTAAGTGATGTAATGAAACAGCCATTTTTAAAAAGCCTTGTAAACACACAGTTTAAATATACACAAAGTAACTCCACGAGCATAGAAAACAGCAACAAATGGACTGACAACAAATTCCAGCCACTTCTCTGTCCTCCATCCTCCAGTTGTTGAAATTGTTGAAATCTGCGCGTAGGGTAGGGACACATCAAACTGACGCCAAAGAACTAGCACTGAGGAAAGCCAACTGTGATGCCGCCTCACGTCGCCTGCGTTGGGCCAAAAAAATTGATACTAAAGCACACCGGACAGACTATAGCCGACAGCCAACTAGCGTATGCTCTGTGTTTGCATGATAGAAGATAACTCTCCCATACCAGCAGGTGGCAGTAGTCTGTATTCGCCATTCAAACTGGAAAACCGGAAGAGCTAGAAATGTGGATATACACAAAGCAAGCAGCGTTTCCACCAGTGGCAGCCTTTCCTGGACCATGGTGATTGAAGTCTTCAACATCTTGATTCCACAAAGCCATGGTATTATTAAAATAATCCTCTGGTCAAATGAGGTGACAAGACAAGTGACAAGAATGAAAACAAGTGTCTGTGCATTCCATCCTTACTCCATGTTTGGTTTGCTTTTGTCAGTTCCGTTTTTTTCTTCATTCACTAAGCTGAACAGCCAATCAGAGTTCTCTTTGTCACCCAACAAGCTCCGCCGCCTATTTGACATGCAAAATCATCTGAAAAACAGTTGACGATGTCCTACTAGAGCCAACGGTGTGGAACACACCAAAAAAAACAAAAAACAGGAAAATTGCCTTAGGGGAAAATTTAGCTCTCAGGGACCACCCTGGTTGCTAGTTCTTGTACATGACTTCCTATAAGTACCTTGTGCGAAAGCCCCTAATTTCTTACTTCTGCCGAATACAACATATGTGACCTGTGCTGGCAAAACGAGTCGCAATGAGCAAATTTAAAAAAAAAAAAATTAGTTATTTTTGTTTTCACATTCTCCATTAAAAGACCTTCAAAATGATGTATGACTTGTTGGAATCGGACGTAGAATCCCATTTGAAGTCGATAGAGTCAGCAAACTCAATTTTGAGAAAAATCGAGTTAAAAGTTTTCTGAAGGTTCCAAAGCAAAATCACCTAGACATATAGCAAGGTCAGCCGGAGTTGCAGTCATGCTATATGTCAATGTGCTAACCACTAGGCTATAGGCATCAACAACAGATGATATTTTGAAGAATGTAGGCAACCAAACAGGTATGGAAAAAAATGACTATGGAAGTCTATGGAGGAACACTATGGAAATGGGTGAACTATAACTTTAAGGTGGGCCAAGTAAGTTAGTTATCTTCAGGAACAAACAGTTGTGTTGTAGCAGAGTTGCAACTGAACTCTGCAGAAAGGTAGATTTCCAGAAAAAGGACTGGGCATTCCTTTTGGAGATCTATCACGTTGTTATGTACTTTCTGGAAACTTTATAGCAATGCGCTACAACTACTGTGAACACCATAGCAACTTCATTCGTGCCTTAACAAGCACCAATAACACCAAACTTAACTATTCTTATTTGTGTCAGATGAAATGTCATCACTTCTTACCTTGGGTCGCACAGGAAGTCGCTGCTCTCGCCATCTGCCCTCCATACAAGCCACTCCCTAAAGGATGGGTGGCAGAACATGCGTGTTCTGTCTCGACGCCCAATCAGAAAGCAGGAAAGAGCGTCCATGCGCTGCTGGAAGTCCTCCCACTCCAGTTCTCCTCTCATGGACCCGGCATTCAGTGCCCGGAAGAGCTGTTCATCCGTCAGAGGGTGCAAAGATGACAGAGCCACATTTAGCAGTGGCAATACCCGTTCAAATGCTGAGGCCGATGGGAATTTCATGTTGCACTGCAGCAGGTAGAGCTCAGACAGAGACACAGGTATAACCTTATAGCTGGAGCTTTTAATGACCAGGTGACCTTTCTCAAACAGGTCGAGGGTTAATTTTAAATAAAGATATGAGCCCTGGCTGCGGGCGACCAAGTGGGCGCTGAGTTTAGAGATGTTTGCCGGGTCGGCTTTGCCATTGATGGCAATGTTGCTGAGGATATCAGGGCTGTGGTCTATACGGTGCTGGATGTAGGAGCTGAGGTCAGAGGTTATATCCTTGTTGTCATGGAAATCATCCAGAGGGATGATGGGAAAGGGGAGGAGACTGGTGACTTCCTGTGATGATCAATACAAAAGCCAATGCAAAGACACTTAAGTTATCAAAATAAAATACACCCATTTCTTGAAAATCTACTTTTTGCATTTATGTTGATTTGTTCATATGATTTGAGAAACCTTTTATTTGACTTAAAAAAAAAGTTTTAATGACTCAAAAAATGTCATTAGGTTTAACCAACAAGTAAAATGTAATATTTTCCTTACACCTTAATTACATGGTAGTGTACATCTTTTAATTAGCAATAAATCATTAAACTTTTAAAATATACACTACTGGTCAAAAGTTTGGCATAATTAAGATTTTTAAAGGGGTCATGAACTGCCTTTGTTTTTTAATTTTGTACTGTTCTCTGAGGTCCACTTATAATGTTATCAAGATACACTATATTGCCAAAAGTATTGGGTCGCCCCCTTCTAATGAACAGGTTTGACTACTTTAGTAATTTCTATGAGTACAAATCTTAATGTTTAAGCATATAATGATATTCTAGGGAATTGTGTGCTTCTAATTTTATAGCAACAGTTTGGACAGGACCCTTTTCTATTCTAACATGACAATGCCTCTGTGTATAAGGCAAGGTTCAAAAAGAAAATGATTGATTCAGTCAGTGTGGAAGAACTTAACTGGTCTGCATAAAACCAAGTCCTAATCCCAGTTTAACACCTCTGGTGTGACTGTAAATGCAGACCTTGAGCCAAAATCTTATCACCAAACACCAATGACTTGTACATACACTATATAGACAAAAGTATTGGGACACCCCCTTCTTTAGAACAGAAAAATGCACTTCCAAATCTGTGGCAACAACGATGGGAACATAATCCATGTATTTAAAAACTGTATTTCCATCTCTGTTGCAACAGTTTTGGAAGTGTCTAAAATGACTGTACCCATATGTACAAGTCATTGGTGTTTGATGATGAGTTTTTGGCTCAAGGTTTGCATTTACAGTCACACCAGAGGTGTTAAACTGGGATTAGGACTTGGTTTTATGCAGATCAGTCAAGTTCTTCCACACTGACTGAATCAATCATTTTCTTTTTGAACCTTGCCTTATACACAGAGGCATTGTCATAGAAAATAGAATAGAATTAGAATAGAAAAGGTTCCTGTCCAAACTTTTGCTATAAAATTAGAAGCACACAATTCCCTAGAATATCATTATATGGTTAAACATTAAGATTTGTACTCATGGAAATTACTAAAGTAGTCAAACCTGTTCATTAGAAGGGGGCGACCCAATACTTTTGCCAATATAGTGTATTTACATCAAAAAACAATATAATATAGAAGTAATAAGCTATTTTCTGTCCTAGTTTTATTCCTGTAATGGCAAAGCCGGATTTTCAGCAGCCATTACTCAAATCTTCAGTGTCACATGATCCTTCAAAAATCAAGAAACATTTCTTTTTATCATTAATGTTAAAAACAGTTTTTGCTGCATCACAGTTGCCACAAAAATTTCAAACAGCTAAACCTGTTTCTAACATTGATAATAAAAAAATTATTAATAAATGAGCACCAATAATAATACTTGATAATAACGGAGGACCAAATTAGCATATTAAAAAGATTTATGAAGAATCATTTGACACTGAAATCTGAAGTAATTGGTGCTGAAAGTTCAGCTTTGCCATCACAGGAATAAATGACATTTTAAATATATTAAAAAAAAGTTTAAAAAAAACAAAACATTTTTGCTTTTTTTTCCCTAAATTGTAATAATATTTCACAATAGTAGTATTTTTACTTGATTAAATAAATGCTGCATTAGTCAAAACATAAAAACATCTCAATTATTCCAAACTTATTGTAAACTGGTAGTGTATTTTCAAGGTAAAAGTATCTTATTAATACCACGAATTATTAATTTATAAATATCTTTAAGTTGTTTGGGGAGTCACACCACATGACATTTTACAACCTAAACTAACCCTGCCATGTAATGAAATGTTCAAATTTTGTGACATGTATAAAGAGGCTTGACATCATTTCGGTTGCACCCCATGACTTGATCGATAAATTATAAAACAACAAAATGGCCATTTTTGACAATGCCTGCATAATTCAGGTACTGGTACAGCTTTCTGCCTGCTGCAATGGAAAGACATGCAATTAAAGATGAAAAAAGGCTGGGATTTTAAGGGATGAACCTTCACTTAAAATGGCTGTTCTGCACCACAGCACAAGAGTAACAACCACCAGTCTTCCCAAAAACTCCTATTTCTTGAATAATTATAGTTCCTTTCAGATTACAGTTTTATGCTGTAACCACTGACAACAGGGTGCCCTTGATGACTGCAAGAGGGAAAATTAATGAATACTACAAGGACCACAAAAGTCTGTTCATTTTTATCTTACTGCACATCCTCATCATCATCTGTATGCGAATCACGACAAATGTTTTCCAATCAAAACAACTGCAGGATTAATGTTGTAGAATAAACACCGGCAGCCTGGTTGTGTGGGTTGTCTGGCACTTTTAGGTCACTGCTCCGAGAAGTAGGGAGTGAGAGAGAAACAGACAGTGTACGTGTGTGAAAAGTGTATAGGGACATGCGTAGCATCTGTGCTGTTGCATCACAGCCCTTATCCCCTCTTATATAAGCTTGGTTCCTGCAGGCCGGAGTCCAGCTCTGATCAGACATGGATTACGCACATCCACCCTACAACACTAGCCACTGACCAGCATCCAAAACTCACCACCGCAACCGTTCTGAAAGCTCAAATCGCAAAAGGCACATCAGGACACTGAGCATTTTAAACCTTCTCAGTAGTCTTACTTCGTATTAAAACCAGCAAAAAAAAAAGTCACAAAAAACAAAAACAACTTACCACTAGGTTGACCCTGACAGTCACAATCAGTTTAAGCCAAATAGGAAATTTGGAGGTGATTTTGGTGATGAAAGACGCAATGGTGTCTCCATAGTCTGGTTTGTGGAACTCTGCCTCATTAAGACCGTCCACTAGGATGATGTAATCTTCTTCTGGAATCTTCCGCTCTGCAAAACACAACAGAAACACCATAGTTAGTCAAACTAGAAGTCAAATGCGGGCCCTGAGTTTGTTAAGAGTTGGGCATTACGTGGGTGTGCTCAGGTTTTTCTTCTGAAAAGTTAACAGGAACAATGAGTACTGCTGAATTCATGTACTAGGTGATTTTAGAACACCCAGCACAATAAAACCCTGCATGCTGCTTTCTTTCACCATATGTTGAGTAGGAAAAAGTGCCTGCAGTCTGTAGTGAAACTCTCACTCTCACAGTTTTTGAGTACTTGCCACTTGACAAATAGCTGCACCCTTCAGAATACAATTTGTTGAAGGAATAATTCACATAAAAATGAAAAATATTTCATATTTGGAGCTCAGCAGCACCTATCCTCATTCACTTTCACTGCATAGAGTAAATTAAACTTTCTGCCTAACATCTGCTTTTGAGTTCCACAGAAGAAAGTAAATCAGGTTTGGAACAGCATGAGGGTGAATAAATGATGGCACAATATTAATTTTGGGGTGAATTATTCCTTTGAAGTCACAAACGTAATTACTTCCATAGTCTGGTGCTTTTCAAAGTGAAATAAGATCTTCGACAAGAAAAAAAAAAAAAAATGTAGGGCAGGACTTGATTTTATTGATCACCAATTGATTGGATCATGAAATGAGGGCATTCAATACCAGAAAAGAGGAAAACCTGAATGCAGTTTGCCATTCAATTCAGAGGATTGAAAGACAGCCAACACCTACTTTTTGAGAAGCTTTTTTAACTTGAAAATGGATGCTGAAGGTCATGGTTACTATTGAAAGCATCTCCACATATACTAAAGTAACATTTCTTTTTCAAATCCATCATTATTTGTTAATATTGCTTAAAAAAATCTATTACACTGAGGCTGTTAATCAGAATTAAATTACTACATTAACTACTGGTATAGTTAAAGTAATGCTGCATTAGCTACAACAGTAGCTTAAAACAATGCCTAATTAGCTGTTTGGCTATAAATTAATATTAAAATCAACTAATAGCCAGCGCAGCCTAGTTTGACAACAGCCACAAAACCACATTTTGACGAAAGATTACATTAACTACTTTCTGGAAGAAAACACCTGAAGTAACATTGACTTTATCTCAGTGAAAAACTTACCTGCTTATCTTGAATGATGCCTAAAGTTTTTCTCTAAATTTTACACATGGAATATTCACTACAATAAGCTACCAAATCAAAAACATGACAACAAATCATATGTGAAAGGTGCAGTTTCACAAGACACAGAGATGTGGCTCATCTTGTATATGATCTGCATTAGCAACAGCTAAATAAAATCGTTATCATAAAGACAAAATGTATTATTTTTAATACAAAATAATGCAAAATAAATGTATTATGACCAGAAATATTTGCACCCTGGTTTTCAAGTACATGGGAATTAGAGTAATGTTGATTTTACCCAACATTATTAATATAACGGCTGTTTTCTCTACTTTTCTCGACTGTCCCTCTAATCTGATGTTACAAACCAGGAACACTGATTTTCTATCAAGAGTTCAGAGTGACAGTTCTATGTCTTCATTTCCATACTCGAAATTTGCTCTAGCCTCATTCTCTAAAATTCCTGTTAAGTCCTTCATCTGTCGTTCCTTGTGATCCAAGCCATTTCTGAGGACCATCTGTTCACATCCATACTGGGCCAAATTAAATGAGGCAAGAGCGCTCTTCTCCCCCCATTACCCCTGAGCAAACATATTTAGTTTTTATGTGATGGTGTGATTAATGACAGTAGCATGTGATGCGTCTCACCTTTGCGTAGAAGTGTGAGGGGCTCCAGGACTCCCTTACGGAAGGCGGCAGCAGGGTCCTGGACGCAGGAGCGTAAGCTGAGCAGGCTCTGCAGGTGTGTCTCTCTGAGCAAGAGCTCTCGATAAACATTGAGGCGAGGAGCTCTGCACAGTAAAGCGGACACACTGTGCACAAACTCTGGAACCAGGCATGTGTATGTGTTATCAGCCTGACAATAGTGATAGGCCACCACCTACAAGGAGGTAAACAGAAAATAGATGAGAAAACACTGAAAGTGGGAGTTTTGGACAAGTCGTAAACAAAAAGGAAAGAGTTGTTCAAAGGGATTGTTCACCTAAAATGGCATTTCTGTCATTATTGACTACTCTGAGTTCTACGGAAACCAAAAGGTGAATTAAATGGAGAAAAAATATCCTGACTGCTCTGGGCTGTGTCTCCTAAAAGCATTGTAAACCTAAGTAGATAGAAACA
>JAFVLL020043128.1:0-14949 GCA_021397915.2 Tor tambroides
TGTGTGTGTACTGTGTATATTTATTATGTATATATAAATACAAACACATGCATGTATATATATTTTGAAAATATTTACATGTATATGCATTTATATATTTATATTCTTATATTTTATATAAATATATTTAATATATAAACATAACATATTTTTCTTAAATATACACATGCATGTGTTTGTATTTATATATACATAATAAATACACACAGTATACACACATATATAATGTAAACAAAAACTCTAATTTTGGATGCGATTAATCATTTGACAGCCCTAATTTTAGAGTTTCCTTTGATTTGCTCTCAGCATCATCAGGGTTTGTTTTAGGCTCCGCCCCATTCAAGCAGCAGGCATCATGTGACCTTTGACTTCTTCAGTGTTGCGACCCACCAGACTATTGAATGCAGATCATCTTCATTTGCATCTTACTGACATGCAAAGCAGATGTGGCAACCTTGTCAGCTGACCAAACTGTAGATCTGGGCTCATTCAAAGATGTCAGCGATTTTTTTTTTTATTTTGTTGTTGTTTTTTTTATGCAACTGAAAATAAACTGAGAAGGGGTGTAACATGAAGTGTTTGTCCTTTTCTTTGATGATTATTGCTTAGAGTGATGTTTGCTGTCCATTTTTCATCCTTTCGTGCAGAGTGAAGAACTTCAAATGTTATGTTATTAGGATTTATATATGGTTATATAGTATGTATTCATATTTTGAACAAAATTTTATTTGCATATTTACGGTTTTCATTTTAATTTAAATTTCGCTAATTTTATGTACTTTTGTCATTTTTATTAGTTGTTTATCATTTCAGTTAGTTTTCTGCAGCTTTAAATGATTTCATGATTTCGTTAATAATTTTAGTTTTTAGTTAACAATAACAACACTGTTTTTTTGTGTCGTTTTGTTGGCCCTGCGTTTCCTATCCCAACTAACAAATTTATCTACTAAATATTTTCTGATCATTGCATTTTTGGGGGTGTCTGGGTTCCTTAATCCTAAAAAAAAAATGTTCAAAAATTTAAATTAAAAAAAAAAAAAAAATCTTTTAGAATAATAATAATAATAAAAACTATAGGCTTCTAATATTGTCAGTTTTTTATTGGTGATATAATTCAATTCTTTATTCTATATATATTCAATTCATAGGTTTACTGTCCACATTATTCAAACATTTCCAATTATATAACGTATTAAAAGAATACGTGTTTACAAGAAAGTTCTTTTCCGTAACACTCACTCTTTTCCAAACATTGAGATGCCTTAGCATTTAAGTTCATCAAACCTGGTTGTGCATAGGACTGTGGGTAATGTTACCTCAAAACACATGAATGCACACTTTGAAAATCCAAATACAGAGTCCTCTTGAACATCACATTTTGTGCAATTACTAAAAAAACTAATGAAAATACTAATACAAAATGACAAAAGCTCATAAAAAATTACTAAAACTAAAATTAGAACAAAAACTGAAAATATACAAATAAAAGCTCATTCAAAATATTCATAAATACTAAGCAGATATTGACTGTTATGTGCTGTCTCTGTCTTTATTAACATCTAGCAGCCCTTTTGTTTTCTTTCTACACCCCCTTCATCATCATCATCATCATCATCTCCATAGCACCCCCCACTCTGTTTGTGTGATTAATTGCCATATCCGGGGTGAGTGTGTCGCCCGATTGTTTCTATTGTTTGTAGATGACAAAGGAGCATTTGGCTCCACACACACACAGCTGGACGCTTGCTGCAGCTGCCACACAGATTCAAACGCAGGGATCTGACAGCTGTGCAGGAGGACAGAGATCAGCTACCTGCAGAGAGAAAGTGTGTGCGAGTGAATGACGGTCATGTGGCATTGTTTGCATGACAGCCAGTGCATGAGATCAGATTCTTGACGGAATCGTACACCCAAAAATGGGTGAAATTGTGCTGTCCAAGATGTAGATGAGTTTGTTTCTCAGTCAGATTTGGAGAAATGTAGCATTCCATCACTTGCTAACCATTGGATCCTCTGCAGTGAATGGGTGCCATCAGAATGAGAGTCCAAACAGCTGATAAAAACATCACAATAATCCACAAGTCATCTACACCACTCCAGTCCATTAATTAATGTCTTGTGAAGCCAAAAGCTGCGTGTTTGTAAGAAACAAATCCATCAAGACATTTTACCTTCAAACTGTTGCTTCCAGCTAAAAAACGAGTCCTCTATCCATAATAACACTTCCTCCAATGAAAAGTCCATCAAAATCCACACATATATGTTTAGAGCTGTTTTGGACTGTTTTGGCTTTTCTTCACGGTGTTTGATCTGTGAAGATTTCTCTCCTGATTCAGACCAGATGACTTTTTCACTGGAGGAAGCGTTATTATGGATTATGGACTTGGTATTTTGGCAAAAAGTGACAGTTTGAATAAAAATGTCTTAGTGATGCATTTGTTTCTTACAAACGTGCAGCTTTTGGCTTCTCAAGACATTAAGTGATGGACTGGGGTGGTGTGGATTACTGTGATGTTTTTATCAGCTGTTTGGACTCTCATTCTGACGGCACCCATTCACTGCAGAGCATCCATTGCTGAGCAGGTGATGTAATGCTACATTTCTCCAAATCTGATGAAGAAACAAACTCATCCACATCTTGGATGACCTGAGGGTGAGCACATTTTCAGCAAATTTTCATTTTTGGGTAAACTTTTCCTTTAATACTTCAAATATGTTCAAATGCAACTCAGATATGTTCTGTTTTACAGCCATTTGTCATTTATATTTCTCTCTCTCTCTCTGGAGGAACTGTACAACCATCGGCTCACATCCTGCCCCTGCCAGCGAGGAAATGATGTCATGACCTGTTCACTTCCTGAATGAACTGTTTAATGGTTCTGTTTTTCTGCCATATAACGTATTGCTGTTGGAGCCTGGAATTCTTTCTCTCTCTTGTTCAAGCCCTCTCTCTTCTGTTCCATTTTTCCTGCTTTCATCTTCTCTTTTGAGCCCCATCGCCCCCCTGTCTCCGCTATGGCTTCTTGTTGAAAACCCAAACCTCTCTTCATTTTCAGCCAAGCCTGATCCGCTTCCAAATCCTCCCTGCCCTGCCTGCCAACACCAACAGGCCGGCCGCTCGGAGCGCAGAGGAGGCGCTGGAGCGTTTTTCAGCAGGGAGGAACTCAAAGAGGCTTCTTTCTTCAGCCTGTAGAGGGAAGACTCGCGTGAGAGCGTTTGCTGTATGGGTTAATCTGTGCGCTCCGATAGAGAAACACTGAGAAAAAATGTTTGTAGTTCACCCAAAAAGTCATTTACTCACCCTCATGTTGTTCCAAATTTGACTTTCTGTTTTCCTTAGAAAAAGGAAATGTTCACACTGCTGTTTTCCATAAAATACAAACATGCACTGATCTGTAAAAAGCTATCCGTTGTTCTGTCTGTCTGTCTGTCTGTCTATCTATCTGTCTATCCGTCTGTCTTGTCTGTCTGTCTGTCTTGTCTGTCTGTCTGTCTTGTCTATCTATCTATCTATCTATCTATCTATCTATCTGTCTATCTGTGTCTGTCTGTCTGTCTGTGCTTGTCTGTCTGTCTGTGCTTGTCTGTCTGTCTATATGTATGTCTGTCTGTCTGTCTGTGCCTGCCTATCTATCTGTCTGTCTATATGTCTGTCTGTCTGTCTGTCTATATGTTTGTTTGTCTGTCTGTCTGTGTGTCTATCTACCTATCTATATGTCTCTCCGTCCGTCTGTCCGACTGTCTATATGTCTGTCTGTCTGTCTGTGCGTCTATCTGTCTGTCTGTGCCTGCCTATCTGTCTGTCTGTCTGTCTGTGCCTGCCTATCTGTCTGTCTGTCTGTCTGTCTGTGCCTGCCTATCTGTCTATCTATCTATCTATCTATCTGTCTGTCTGTCTGTGCCTGCCTATCTATCTGTCTGTCTATATGTCTGTCTGTCTGTCTGTCTATATGTTTATTTGTCTGTCTGTCTGTCTTGTCTGTGTTGTCTATCTGTGTCTATCTATCTGTCTCTCCATCCGTCTGTCCGACTGTCTATATGTCTGTCTGTCTGTGCCTGCTTATCTATCTGTCTGTCTGACTGTCTATATGTCTGTCTGTATGTCTGTGCCTGCCTATCTATCTGTCTGTCTATATGTCTGTCTGTCTGTCTGTCTGTCTATCTGTCTGTCTGTGCCTGCCTATCTGTCTGTCTGTCTGTCTGTCTGTCTGTCTGTGCCTGCCTATCTGTCTGTCTGTCTGTCTGTCTGTGCCTGCCTATCTGTCTATCTATCTATCTGTCTGTCTGTCTGTATGTCTGTCTGTGCCTGCCTATCTATCTGTCTGTCTGACTGTCTATATGTCTGTCTGTCTGTCTTTGCCTGCCTGTCTATCTGTCTGTCTGTGCCTGCCTATCTATCTGTCTGTCTGTCTGTGCCTGCCTGTCTATCTGACTGTCTGTCTGTCTGTATATCTCTCCATCTGTCTTTCTCTCCGTCTGTCTGTCTGTCCATCGTTCTGTCTGTCTGTTTTTCTTCTGCAGGAGATTATGTTATGTTTGTCTCTTCAGTGTTGTGTTAGTCTCACACACACTTACACTCACTCACTCCCCCAGTGTGTGTCGGCATGTGGTTTAGGTGTCAGCTCATGAGCAGCAGGCAGTAGCACCTGATGTCTTTGTTGCTAAGCTCCTGCTTCTGTCTAACAACTGTTACCGTGAAGCTATCCTGGGAGTGTGCCCCTGTTGCTATGCGACGTGAACTCCGGTGACAGGCTGACGGTTTGACCCCTGCTACACTTGACAGTGACAGCAGCAGCAACATGTCGTTCTCATCTCATCTCTCCAACTTCAATCTGAGGTGTGTTTTCTGTTGTCAGAGTAAATACACAGTGGGTGAACGAACATTTAAAATTCCTGTAGCTCACTAGGCACAAGGTCAAGGGGTCAATTCCCAGGGAATGCAGGAACTGATTAAATGTATACCTTGTAGGGATGTGCATCTCTATAACTGAGGCTGATGCAATGCACATCTCGATGCATAGCCAACGATTTGATACATTAAAGAGACATAAGCAGCTACTGATGTGATGTGATGCAATACTATTCACCCCTATTAAGATGCAGTGTGATTCGATTTTGATTCGTAAAAAATGTAAAAGTGAAAGTAGTAAAAGTCTCAGTTTTGGTCCGTCTACACTGAAACGCAACCCCAGAGTTTTCAAATTAAAATGGGGTCTGCAGCATTTTTTTTTTGAGGGCCAAAAACGCTGGAGTAGTGTAAACAACAGGCATAACCGTAGCAAAAATTATGCGTTTTAAAATGAAAGCGCACTAGTGTGAACATAGCCTAAACCCAGCAACAATGTCTGTTTTGTAAATCGCTAGTGCACCTCTTGAGATCAGGGGTTCAGAGAGATCTCTGAGTTCTGTGCTGGCTGACCCGAGCTCTCATTTACACTGATGAAATGGCAGCCGTGTCCCTTCAGCCGAGCGCTTGAGTTTTCATGCCGGTCAGGAGGTTCTCAAAACATCTCCAGCTACACACACACAGCTCATTGATTTGCGAGGTGGCATGTGTCTCGATGAGTGAACGTGTGTGTTTGCGCGCATGTTTAAAGCAGCTCCACATGAAAGTTTGAACCCAACACCGCAGTCACGTGATCTGTTCTACAACGAACCCCGTTGTTCGCGAGCAGGTTTGATTTGGCCGGCCGTCAGTTATTGCACACACAGGTGTGTGTTTGTGTGAACGGCAGGATTATTTGCCTCCGCTGTCACTGTGGTTTCTGTCCTAGTTTTGAGTCTTTGATGGTGGATTTTATCAGGTTTTAGTGCAAAATAAGTGACATTATTAGCTTACAAATCATAAGCGGAGATTTGCTACCAGACGACAGTAATTAGAGATGTTTTCTAAGTCAAGAATCACGTTTACTGGTGCTCATGTTTAGTGTTAGTGAACATTCAGTGTGTGCATCGATTATGAGACGCACCATTTTCACCTGCTGGACCATAAAACAGGTTTAAAAAAACTGTGATGCACAGCACACTGATTTTCATGTTCACTATTTTCTCATGTTTTCCAATACAAATATTTCGAAAATTTTGATAAAACACCCTAGTAACTCCATAGCAACACCCTGGAAACCACCCAGAACACCCAAGCAATGAACACCACTATAAGAAAACACATAGCAATTGCATAGCAACACCATGGGAACCATCCAGAATGCACAGCACCATAAGAAAATACCTAGCAACTGCATAGCAACACCCTAGCAATTGCATAGCAACGCCCTGTCAACGCACAGAACCATAAGAAAACACCTAACTGCATGGCAACGCCCTGGATATCATGTGTGTGTGTGTGTGTGTGTGTGTGTGTGTGAGACACCCTAGCAACTGCATAGCAATGCCCTTGCAATGCACAGCACCATAAGAAAACACCTAGCAACTGCATAGCAACACCCTGGTAATCATGGAAACCACACAGAGCACCCTAGCAACTGCATAGAAATGCCCTGGCAATGCACAAACCATAAGAAAAGACCTAGCAATTGCATAGCGATGCCCTGGATACCACCCAGAACACCCTGGCAACTGAATAGCATCGCCCCACACATTATTTTTTCTTTATTTTGACTTTAACTGAGAATATTCCTGAATAAATAAACATGTTTTACTCGGATGCTACTGCTGTTGAGAATTCACTGCGGGGGGTTTTCCGTTTGTGTTTTTTTTCCCACAGTTGTGTTTTCACACCTCACTAACAGACTGTGTTTCTCACTAACAGACTGTTAAAATATATTCTTGTCTGTCTCACACATTCTTCAGGAGACAAAGAGAGACAGAAACCCGCAGAGAGAGACTGTGAAAATGACAAAATACCCTTATCTGTATACTCATCATGTCAGAGGAGCTACTTCCTCTGAAAGGATGGATCAGTGCTCTTTTAGTATTATTTATTTATTTAATGGTATTGTATTTCTTAATATTTTGAATTATTTTTATATAGATTTTCAATTTATATTTTAATTTTAATTTATGGTTTAGTAATTTTCTTATGTGCTTTTATTTCAATTTTAAGTTTAATAAATGTATTACTTCACCTTATATTTATTTCATTTAGTTGCATTTAGAGGCAAATTTTCGTTTAGATTTTTTTCATGGAATATTTTTATTTAATTTAATTTTTTGCTTGTTTAGAAGTCCCTGTATGGTTTTTTATGTGTTCTCTTTTTGTAGTGAAGTAAGTATTTCGTTAAATACTGTTTAGCCCAATTCTTTTGACCTTTTCAGCAAATTACATCTTAAATTTCAGTCTGTATCTGAAGTTTATGGTGTTTTCTGTTCATTTAGGAGTTTAGCAGATGCTGGTCACTATTGCATGGAAAAGAGCTGCGTGAACATCCTGCTAAACATCTCCAGAAAACAAAGACAGTGCGGGTGAGTGAACAATGCCGGAGTTGTTCCTTTTACACATGCAATCAAACTCTCGTGTAGTGAACCATTGTATTCTTTTTTTTTTCTTCCAAATAGTTTCTCATCTTTTTAACTTTTTTAATTAAACTCTCAATTATAGATGATATGATAATGAGTGGAAAAAATCTCGAATGACAAAGAGCATTTCACCATTTCTGTCTGGCTCCTTCACACACACACACTCATGCCATGTGAATATGATGCGGGCGGGAGCTCGACCGCATGAATTGACATGCTGTGAATAACAGCTTCCTGTCTCCTAGAAACAGTGTGACGGTGAGCGCTGTCAGCATGCCGCTGTTCGCATTTCCTACTCAGTGTGTGTGTGTGTGTGCGTGTGTTCTGTCTGTCTGACAGACTGAGATGAGGAAACAGCATCAGCCTTCAACATCGCTTTTAACTAAACTGTCTCAAAGTATTTTTCACCCTTTCAAAATGCCGCTCATCACCGATTCACAGCCAGTGTTTGGAATATAGTGCAGTGCACAATATATACTGACTATTTTTCTACTACTAAGTTTGTGAAAAGGTTGTCAGCATGCCAAAATTAAAATTTACAAAACAAAACAATAGTTTGTCACATTTTTGTTGTTTAAATCAGCAAGTGGCTTTAAATGATCTTACTTTTAAATACTTTAAGTATTTTTTTATTTTTGTTTTATATTAAAATAAATAAAAAAGAAATATTCCTAATATAAATATTAGTAAATTGAAATTAAAAAAATAACAAAAATATAACTTCCATATAACTTTAAAAACGTCAAAGTTTTATTATTATTTAATAATTAAATTCTATTATTATTAAATTATTTTACTTATACTGAAATACATTGTATTATTATTATTATTATTATATTCAAATAAATTATTTTATGTTTGTATTTGTTTTATACTAATAAAATATTAGGTGTTACTAAATATTTTTTTATTTTTAATGTTTTACATTAAAATAATAATATAATAGTTGTTGTTGAAGTATTTTCCCGATTAATTTAAAATATTTTAAATATTTTAGTTTAGGATTATTTTCTTTTGTATTCATTTTTATTTAATTAATATTGATGATGATGATGATGATGATGATTATACAACTCAAGTATTTAAATCTGATATTATAAATCGAAACCACTTTCTTAATTAAAGATGCATAATGATGATGAACAATGTTGCAAGTAACTTTTTTGAAATGTTCATTGTTACATGCTGCTATTATTTTCACTGAGTGTTTTGGATTTCAGTCAGAAATATATCTAGCTCATGCATCACACAAGAGGTCTATTTGATCGCATTGCATTGTGGGATGCAGTCTGTGTTCCAAAACATTCTTCATAAAACAAACATTTCCTGCTCTGAAATCTGATTGGATAAGCGGCATTCGGATCTGTCTGCATACTTGAGTGGCGCGGATTGTTGTGTGTGTGTGTGTGTGTGTGTGTGTGTGTGTGTGTGATTGTGAATGAAGGCTGACTGGAGCCAGAACCTCCTCTCTGTCTCTCCCACCCAGCAGCGCTGGAGCCCGAGCACCAAGGACGCACGTCTGTCTCTCGCCACAATAGACTATTGAGAATATGAGACACAAACAGGCTGAGGACTGACGCTGTCACCGCTGGAACAGACAGACAGATGGACAGACGTAGAAAGGAGCGTTTACATGAGCAGATATTTCATTTCTCCGTCCGCTCACCCACAGCATTCCTTTGTGTGCTCACTATTATCATCTCTCTCTCTCTCTGTCTCTTTTTCAGCTGCCAGACATTATTGTATTTCTTCAGGATCAGTTCTAAATGTCCTCAGTTTCTGTACTTTTGTGTCTGATGGTGTGAATGTGTAGACTGTCATTGGTCTGACAGAGAGAAATAATCCTGTGAGTTACCACATATAACTTAAACGGGTCTGTGCTGTTATTATTATTCAGCTCTCTGAGATACTTAATGCTGATTGGTTAATCACTGCATTCTGCATCAAATTTGTAATCAAATAATACGTAAAAATCATTTTAAATTATTATAATAATTTTAAAAATATAATTAAAAATAATTAAACTGTTAAAATAATTAAATGATCAATATTTATGATTAATAAATAAACATTGGTCTTTTTATCTTATTACTGCGTACTGTTATATTGTGTATTTCATGGTTTATTGCTTTTTTATATATTTTTATATATTTCAGCATCATTACTCCAGTCTTCAGTGTCACATGATCCTTCAGAAATCATTCTAATATGCTGATTTGCTGCTCAAGAAACATTTCTGATTATTATCAATGTTGAAAATTATTATTTTTTTGAAACCATAATGCATTTTTTCAGCAATTTGTGATGAATAGAAAATTCAGCAGAACAGCATTTATTTGAAATAGAAATCTTATAAATGTCTTCACTGTCACTTTTGATCAATTCAGTGCGTCCTTGCTGATTAAAAGTATTAATTTCTTTAAAAAAATAAAATATAATCTCACTCACTTCAAACATTTCAACAGTATTTAAGACAGAAGCATAAAATGAAAGTAATTTGAGTGACGTTATTGTCAATAATAATGATTACCATGGTAAAGAGGGTTGATTTCCCCTGTCAGAAGGTCATTGTAATGAAATACAGTAAGTCTTTGTCAGCCTAACTACAGTATACAGTACTAGTGATCATGCTATTGATTGCTGTGTTGATTAACTGATGTATTTCGGCTCAGTCCTGATTGACAGCGAGGCGACAGTGATATGATGTTGGGTGTAATTGATATGATAATTCAACTCTTTCTCTCTCTTTCTCCATCTGCTAAACCTAGCAATTCTGCATTGTCTCCTGCGGTCAAGTGTTGCCCCGTCGCTGAGGGTCAGGGGTCACGCGGGTCAAGCGAATCTGCCCCGCCACGTGAGCCAGACAAAGATGCATTCATTACACACACACAACTAATCGCTCGCTCTCCTCTTTTGACATGCACATCCTCGTTCTTTTTTCATACAGTCTGTCTATTGGGCTCTCTCTCTCTCTCTCTCTCTCTCTCTCTCTCTCTCTCTCTCTCTCTGTGTGATATTCTGGCTGACATTGCTGGCGTGGGCAAAGTCTTCCACTCTCATCTCTGGCAGAACAATCTTTTCGGTCCCCTACAGTGAGTGTGTGAGAGTGAGTGATCCTGAAATTCCTCTGAATTCCTCACATTGGTTAAATGCTTTCAATAGCCTGTTAAATGCAGAATGTATTTTTTCTGATTATTCTGACCCAAAATGACTGAATTTGATCAGTCAAATCATTTTACATAATTTATACACTAAAAAAATGATTTTCTTACTCAGTAATTCAGTACAATTATCTGAACATTCTTAAATAAAGATACATTTACTTGAGAAGCAAAATGCAGTAAGGTAAGAAGTCTTATTTTCTGAAAAATGTACCAAAATTAATTGAGTTTATGCTTAAACCAAGAAAAATATCTGCCAGTGGGGTAAGAAAACGAATATTGGTTTCCCTTTGAATTTGAGTTTACCCCACTTGCAGATTTTTATTTTTTGTATTAAGTATAAACTTACTCACTTATTCACTTGTAGCATTAAAATAACCCTTTTCTGTAAAGATGCTTTGAAGCTTTGAATTTTGTGACAAGTGCTACACATATAAAGTAACAAATAAAATCTTTTTTTTTTCAGAAAACAAGACATCGTAATATCCAAGACTAAATTTTATTTATTTATTTATTTATTCATTCATTCATTCATTCATTTAGCCTAAGTAAATGTGTCTTGATTTAAGAATGTTTAGAAATTTGTATTGGAAAACAGTCAAAAATACTAAAATTATTATTATTATTATTATTATTATTATTATTTTAAATTATTGTTATTTTTATTTATTTATTTATTTTTTTGTAGTGTAGCACTTTATACAGCACAATACAGATTGTTTCAAAGCAGCTTCACAGTAATAAACAGGACAATAACAGTGTGAATGATGCAAAATTCAACAATTTCAGCAGTAAAGCAGCTCCACAGAAGACAATAGTGTTGTTATTCAGCTCATTTCTGTTCAGTGTTCATTCAGTTCATTTCATTGACTGTGTCAATGTTGTAAAAGTTCATCAACTATGAAACAAATATAAAGAAGATAAAAGTGTCATTATTCTGCTCAAGTTTTATTCTCATCTGAAAGTGTCAGTTCAGTCAAATCAATAATTTTATGTATTAACTGCTGCCCCCCCTCCTCACTCACTGTCATTGTTTTGAAAAGAGTAGCATTGGCATTTTATTAAACATCTTTTGTGTTCCACAGAACAAGAAAATGGGTTTGGAGTGACATGAGGGTGAGTAAATGACTGAATTTTCATTTTTCACCTCTTAGAGTCACATACATGTTGCAGATGTTAGATTCTAGTCTGATATTTTGTGAAATATATTCACTGTAAAATGTTTGCATAAGTCAGCTCGTATAAAATCACAGCTCACATCAGAGAATCACGAAAGGATTTTTTGATTTTCTCACCTTGCGCTGTGAATACATGAACCGCTGTGCAGGTCACCAGATTGAATTTATCTGGCTCTCGCCTGCTGAACGGCGTGTGAAGGCCAAACTAAATAAGAAAGTGTGAAATCTTGAACACACAGTGCAGTATTAGTGAGAAATTATGTCTGAGGGAAACACATGTCAACTCGAGTGCATGTTTGCCTTGAAATAATCTGAATAACCACTGAATACTGACCCAAATATGTCATCTCAGTAGCAAAATAGGGTCAAAAGGTCTTAATACACTTTATCCACTTTTTAACAAAACCATATAAAGTAAGTATGTACATGCTACTTTTCTGTAAAAGAATTTTTGGTTCTTAATGGAGTGAGTGTGAACATTCATAAGTGTTTCATGTAAATTAATGATTAAATGTGTGATATTGTATCTAGATGTTGAAATTACTTAATAGACAATTATTAATAAACCAAAAAGTGTAACACGTCGTTGTTTGTTTCAGAATCACGACACGACCAGCCTGTCACAGCAACACTGACTCAACCAATGGTGTGAGTTTCGGGGCGTGGCTAACTGTTTGACTGACCAATGACAGATGGGAGGAGTGTTGGTTAAGCTTATATGGTACAATATATATATATATATATATATATAAAATGATGAATATTGAATGAAATGATGTATGGTGTCAACTTAAAGAAAACTGCTGAGAAATTACAGTATATAATAGTACATAAACAACTCTTTAACAAGAGAGAGAGAGAGAGAGAGAGAGAGAGCAAGGCTTTGATTAGAGCTTCATTATTCATCTGATCTGCCTCAGTCGTTTCTCTGCTCTTTTCATCACTCTGGTCTTTCTTCTCATCCTTCATTCCTTTCCTGATCTCTCTTTCTCTCTCTCGCTCATCATCCTGCTCTCCATCCACACTGCTTTCACACACTCTGCGCTTGTCTTGCATTTCATTCTGCTAAACGGTGTTTTCAGCAGTTTAGCAGCGGCGTGAACCTTCAGCTGAACACACACAAACCATGATATGCAACACAGCAAAACTATTCTAATCAGTACTGCTGTCTACACCGCAAGCATTGCCATAATACAACATGACACTGTTATAATCAGCGGATGAATGCGTGATGAATAACAGTGAGTGTCAAAATGTCTGCTACTACACTAATGTCCAGCTCTTACAGTCTGTTCATACTAAGAACGATAACTATAACGATAACTGCGGTATATTAGCACCCACACCACACAAGATTGTTTTGTTTATTGTAAGCGTGTTGCATATTTGCCTTCTGTTGCTTTAAATGCTTGAGCTCTTTAAAGCAGGCTGGATTCTGATTGGCTGTTGATGTTTTTATCTGCTGAAAAAAAGTAATTCCAGCTATATAGTTTTTTGTATTTATAAAAAAGAAAAAGGTAATTACGACTTTTTTAAACAACTCATGCTTTTTTTTTTTGCATAATTTTGTGGAAAAAAGATTTAAACTCAGAATTCTGACTTTTTTCTTTTTTCTCACAATTATGTTTTCTTGTTTCACCGCCGAAGAAAAATAAAATATTAAAAATATTTTTGTTTCACCTAGTTACCAAGGCAGCATTTCTTGTTTTTGTATAGTTTAAGTTGAGGTACTAAAATAACTTAATAAAAACTAAATTTTAAAAAAAATTAAAAAACAGAACCTAAAACTTCAGTACTTGAAATACGATAAACATTACCTGAAATAAAATAAAGCATTTAAAAAAAAACTTTCAACAAAAATGACAAAATGACAAGAAAAAAAAATAAAATGTAATCATGACTTATCTTTTATCAAGTTTAAATCTTGCAATTTTGAATAATTCTAACCTTTTTTCTCAGTATTGCTAGAAAAAAAGTCTGAATTGTGAGATATAAACTCACAAGAAAAGAACTGCAAGAAAAAAAGTTGCAATTACCTTTTTATTCATTTTTTTTATCCCATGGCAGAAACAAGCTTCCATACTATCATTGCTCGGTGGCGTTATTGTTATAGTTGTGGTGTGAACTCTGTTGTTCTTTTAAATTTAGAACGATTAGAAGCTTCAGCAGCTCATGTTCTGTTGGCCGTCACCATGGCAGCGTAAAATTCCTCCAACCAGGAGAGATATATTTATGAATATCGTTACAGTGAACGGGTCTTCATTGTGTCTCTGTGTTCACTTGAGTCTCGTCTCATCCCATCATGTTTGTGTGTGTTTGACAGCTCTGACCGCAGCAGATTCTAACCTTTCAGTCAACCTCTGCGGACAAACACACACACACACACACACACACACGGAGACACACACACTCACATACACAAAGACACATACACTTGGAGACACACACTCATGCAGATACACAAACACACACACACACACACACACACACACACACACACAGACACATACACTTGGAGACACACACTCATGCAGATACACAAACACACACACACACACACAAATATACAAATAAACAGAGACACACACACACATACTCATGTAGACATTCATGTACACATTCACACATATAGACACACATGTAGACACACACACACACACAGAGATATACACTTGGAGACACACACTCATGCAGTTACACAAACACACACACACAAATATACAAACAAACAGAGACACACACACACACACACACTCATGTAGACATTCATGTACACATTCACACATATAGACACACATGTAGACACACACACACACACACACACACACACACACTCATGTAGATACACATTCAAACATGTAGACACACACACACACACACACACACTCTCTCTCTCATGCAAATACAGACGCACACGCACGCACACCGCACACACACACACAGAGACACACACTCATGCAAATACACAAACACACACACACACACACACATACACTTGGAGACACACTCATACAGATACACAGCTACATACAAAGCTACACATTCACACATATAGACACACACACACACAAACACACACACCACACACATTTAGACACAAACACACACACACACATGCAGACACACTTATGCAG
>JAFVLL020043129.1:0-44489 GCA_021397915.2 Tor tambroides
TTTTCAGATTCTTATCACTACTGCATGTCTCATCCATGAGTATGTAATGTTAGAGAACAAGTTTTTGGGGGTTTTGAGAACCAGAACCAAACTGAAAGAGCAATAAAGCTATAGTGAGCCCCTTTATTAAAATATCTGGAGGTGAGGAATAATACAAAAATTGTCATATTCACTCAGTATTACTTGATATAATAATTCACAAATATCTCAATTACAATTAAGTAGAAATTAATTGTATTCAGCTGTGTTTTAGGCACTAAAATAGTCTAGTATTTTATAGTCAACCACATTTTTATATTGAAATAATGATGATTTCTTTGCCACCCCTATGAAAACATCCTGGCTCCGCCACTGCCTCAGAGAAGCAGTATTTATGGAGCTGGAGGAGTTTGAGTTACAAGAATGTGAAAACTCACTGTTCTTGATTTACTCAAAACGATTTACTCACCCTCGTGTCTTTTTAAACCTGTATGACTTTAAACAATGTGTATGAGATACGTTTAGATACACAAGCGAAAAGGCAAATTACAAATAAGTCATCAATAAAGACTAGATTGTCTTTTATATTTTAACAGTTAGTTGACATTCTTCAAAAACTAATTTGAATTTTTAGATAGATTTAATTCTTCAATTATCATTTTTTTATATATTAAATAATTTTATTTAAATAAAATGTTTTTTTTTTTTTGTATTTTTAAAATATTCTATTAATTATCAACAACAGATTTTAATAATAATTTAACGTCTTTAAATTATGTTTTAAATTTAAAATGAGTTAAAATAATAATTACATTCATTATTAAGGAACTCAGAGACTAATCATTTGTTTTGCTGGGTTCTGATTTCAATAGATGAATCAGCGTTATCGTTAAGTATGATGACAGATTCAGGGAACTGAATAAAATTGAGATACCAGTAAATTCTACTCTTACTCGGACAAAACAGGAAGTGAGCTCATAAAAGGACAGGATGTGTGCCGTTATTTCCCTTCATAGCTCGCTCTCAGAACCGGACGCCATCTATTTATTCAACCCTACGCTGTCCTGTTCTTTCAGGGTCAGATTCAAATACAGGACAGCAGACAGTGATTGGACAAGAGGATCGCACCAATCACCAATCACACAGAGACTCAAAGTTTCAAATATGAGACGTTTGACTGCTTTTTTCTAGGATTATGGGGTTTGCATTCATGCTTACTGTTATGTGACCCTCTGTTGAGTCACTCTGCTCTCCTTCCTACAATTCTCCTGTGTTTTCTACAGTGAATATTGACATTTTGTGCCCCAAAAATAATATGTAGTGTAGTTTAGATATGCATAATGTGTGGTATGTTTAGATGAACAGATGAAAAAAGGCATTTGGGAAGTTGACATATTCTGAAAAAAAAAAAAAAAAAAAAAATTATATATATATATATTTTAAACAGCATTTTGTGGTTTATTTTTTAATTCTTAGGATGATTACTTTAATTAAGAGATTATATTTATAATTTTTTATTTTAATATATTTTTCAATTATTTGAAACTTAAAATTTAAATGCTAAATTTAAATTGCATTTAATAGTAATTAAAATGAAATATTTAAATTTAACTAATTAGTCAACAAAAGATCATTTAAAAGTAACTAGTGAAGGCAAAAAGGTATTACAAATGGTGACAAAAATCTAACCTGCTATTTCTTTTATAATTATTAGCAAGACCACATTAATTAGGAGCTCACATTTATCATTTTCTAGAATTTATTAGATAGAATTTATCATCTTTTAAATATATTTTACATTTAAAATTTATTAAAATGATAACATACATCAGTAACTTAAAATAAAATAAAATAAAATAGTTTACATTTTTGTGTGTGTCACAACAGGACCATTTCAAATGAACAAGCGAAGTGATTAAAAATGTAAAGCAGTAAAGGTGGTTAAAAATAGTGAAAAACCTAACCTGCTAATTCTGTTATAATTATTAGCATGGCCACATTAAAAGAGATTATATTTGTAATTTTATAGAATTTTAATAATTATTTAAATAAATAAAAACATACATTATATTTACAATTTTAAATTAATTTAAATGATAATTTCATGTATAAATACATTTAAATAAAATAAAAAATGTATGTATTTTTCACACTATAGGACAGTTTAAAACAAATTAGTGAAGTCCAAATAGTGATTAAAAATGGTATAATGGTATAAATGCTATAACCACCTTATCATATACATTACAATACACTTTAAAGTAAAATCTTAATGTTGATACAGAATTTTAGATTTTAATAATAAAATGTTAATAATATTTTTAAGATTACTTAAAATCTTAAGTTATTTTAAATAACTATTACATTTACTAATCATTTAAATTAAATAAAATAATTTACATTTAATGAATTTGTCATACCATATTTAAAATATTTAAAATAACATAGTGAAGGTGAAAAGATTAAAAGAGAGAGAGAGATTAAAAAGATTAAAAATGGTGAACAACGAGGATTTACAGATTCCCATACGTTAATATAAATTTTAAGTAAAACAGAAAAAAATCTAGACATACAGACTGACAAAACTAACTATTAAAATGTAGAGTTTGATCATTGGACTAAAGCAGAAAAACACATTCTTGTCACTGTAAAATCAATCCCAAACTACAAGGGTCGACTCGGTGTCGAACTCATATGTGATTCTGATTCCCTTCAGCGTGAATCAGGCCAATAGAGTTAAAGCACAGCATGATGGACAGGCGTCGATCCCTGTGACCTGCTGCCTTAAAACGGCCCTAAAGGTCCATCAAAGAATCCCATTATGTCAACTGTCCAACACAGACATTGACCAACAGGCCTCGTAACCAGCTCATAAAGGGCAGCAGTGTGGAGAGCCTAACCAGCCTGTCACAGTGAGCCCTGAGGTTACGTAAGAGCAGAGCTTCACCCCTGAAACCTCCTGATCCAGAGCATGAAAGCCTCTGACGGAGCCACTGCGCTTCAAAGCCGGCTCACCCCGTAATACAGCGTGCTTTGAATCAGAGGGGAAAATGTTCAATATGATTATAATTAAGACTCAAAAGGTCTTGGAATGGAATAAATGTGTTCCCTGAGAAACAAAACAAAAGAGTTACGAGCGTTGCGTCACTTTGACGTGAGCATGATGAACAGGTCATGAGATCCATGCTGAACCTGCTTGCATTCACGTTGATAGATAGATAGACAGACAGATAGATATTTAGATAAAAATTAGATATATTCTATCTATGTAATTGTAATAATAATTTAACATATTTTATAACATTTAAATGTAAAATTAATTTAAATGATAATTACATTTATTAGTAATTTAAATTACATAAATTAAAATAGCATGTTTTAGTAATAATTTAATAGCTTTTTAAATAATATTTTACATGTAATTTTTTTAGATAGATAAAAATATATATTGATTATTTTTATATTTATATCATTTATATAATACATATATAATTTCTTTTTTATTTATTATAAGCACGTTAAGATATTCAACGGAATATTTATAATTTTTATGTAATTGTAATTATCATTTAACATTTTAATTACATTTTAAATTTAAAATAAATTCAAATGAGAATTACATTTATTAGTAATTGAAATTACATTTAAACATTTAAATAGTATGTTTTAATATTAATTAAATATCTTTTAAATTTTTATTTTTTTTTTAAATATTTTTTTAGAATAAACTTTCAAATTATAGCTAGTAATTTCAGTATTTCAGTAATTTAAATAAAAGAGTCACATTTAAATATTTGAATAATATATTTTTTAATAATAATCATATTTAAAAAATTGATAATTCAATTTATTAATATTTGTAAATAAAGTAAGTGACACCTTGACATAACAAACAGGTCATGAGATACACATGGATCTGCGTGCACGTGATTTAAATGTCTGCCTTTCACAAACGGCACCTTTAATTTTGTTTATTAAATATTTAGGTAATTTCATCCAGTTTTCTTTGCTACAAATGGAAGTGTAGTACTCTTTGCTTTTGTTTAAATCCTTTCTGGAGAATTATGCAGACTTTAAACACAAAATCCATGCAAAAAAAATGT
Source organism: Tor tambroides (assembly GCA_021397915.2). Classification (NCBI taxonomy): domain Eukaryota; kingdom Metazoa; phylum Chordata; class Actinopteri; order Cypriniformes; family Cyprinidae; genus Tor; species Tor tambroides. The sequence continues at coordinate 4,083 of JAFVLL020043129.1, forward strand.
GAAAAGTCTGTAGATTCTGTGTGGACATGTTCATGACTAAAGGTGTCACGGGTCAACTCAAAAACAGAAGAATCCCTCTTGAAGTGACAAACAGTATTCTTCTAATTTGGTTACAGAAAGAATAAAAAAGGTTAAAGGTTACGGACACTTGACAAAACCTTGACATGCGAAGTGCAAGTTTCTTTATTCCTTTGTTTCTATTCAGTCCAGGCAGATCTGACTAAGCAAACAGGAAATATTTGTAAATGTTGCAGGCTGGAAAAAACCAGCGTCTGGGTTCACAATATTTATTTTTGAATGGAATTTTGCTTGCTTTATAATAAATTATTTATCCTGCAAATTATTTTTTCTTTTTTTTTTTTTAAATCAAGAGCCCAAAAGCAAACAACAACAACAATAATTTAATATATTTTCAATTTATATATTTTAAATTTAAAATGAATTTAAATAATACTTACATTCATTAATAATTGAAAATAAAAGACTTTAAATGTAATTAAATTTAATTTACACATAGGACCATTTAAAATAAATTAGTGAAGGCCAAAATATATAGCACCATATACAGTACATTCATTTAAATTTAAAGTAAAATCTTAAATGTTGATTAAATTTTTTTAAATACTTAATATTGATAAAAATGTTGACAAAAAATCTATACAGATATGTAGACCAACTAATCATTAAAATGTAGAATTTGATCATATCAGGAAAAAAAAAAAATTTTACTCAGACATTTACTCAGACATTTTACTCAGACCTACGCCACAATAGGGAAGAAATGACGATCACAAATTTCATTTCATACCAACTTTAAATTAATCTTCAACAATTCACACTATTAAAAACATCTAAATAAACCATGCATGACAGCATCTGAGACATGAACATCCATGCCACCCTAAAACAACCCTCAGTATTCCTGTGTTTTGTGTCCACGTTCCTGTCATTCAGAACCAAATGTGTTGAAAGTGAAAGTCGTGACGTATTGTCAAGCATGGTGACCCATACTCGAAATTGGTGCGCTGCATTCAACCCATCCAAGTGCACACACACAGCAGTGAGTAGTGAACAAACACACACACACACTGTGAACACACACCCGGAGCAGTGGGCAGCCATTGCTCCAGCGCCCGGGGAGCAATTAGGGGTTCGGTGCCTTGCTCAAGGGCACCTCAGTCATGGTATCGAAGGTGGTGAGAGTACTGTTCATTCACAATCCCCACCTTCAATTCCTGCCGGTGCGAGAATCGAACCGGCGACCTTCAGGTTACAAGCCCGACTCTAACCATTTGGCCACGACTGCCCGTAGGCTGTCATGCCCGAAGCCCGCAGGCTGTCATGCACCAGTGAAAGAAAAGGAGAAACTGGATCCAAATTCACAAGAACATGTAGCAATCTCCTGATCTCTTGTCTTTACAAGCCCGGTCCACTTAGCAGCATGTTTTGGAAACGCGACAGGTGCTGAAGGTTCTCTGAGGGGTTTCACCTGAACACAGAGACATCTAAACATCAGACTGAATGGAAGAAAGGAAGCTGAGGATGTGTTTCCTGAATGGCACAAAGACCACGAGAGGCCACCGGAGAAAGACAAGACAATGGGACGTGTCAAACAGACCACCAAAGTCTAAACATACTAGGGGGAATTCACTAAAACAGTTCATTTTACGCTAAAATGAACTGCATCATTTAAATAAACTTGATTTAAGGAATAGTTCAGCTGAAAATGAACATTTGCTGAACATGTGCTCACCCTCAGGCCATCCAAGATGTGGACGAGTTTGTTTCTTCATCAGATTTGGAGAAATGTAGCATTGCATCACTTGCTCACCAATGGAAGTGAATGGGTGCCGTCGGAATGAGAGTCCACAAGTAATCCACACCACTCCAGTCCATCAGTTAACATCTGGTGAAGCCAAAAGCTGTGTGTTTGTAAGAAACAAATCTATTATTAAGATGTTTTTAACTTCAAACCATTGTTTCCGGCTAAAATAAGAGTCTATGTTATAACTGATCCATAATAACACTTCTTCCAGTCAAAAAGTCTTTTCATCTGAATCAGGAGAGAAATCTGCACAGATCACCGTTACAAAACAGTCCAAAACAGCTCTAAACAAACATGTAGGTGCATGGATTTTGATGTGAGAGGCAACAGGAAATGGACTTTTTCACTATTATGAATTGTGGACTCATATTTTAGCCAGAAGCAACTGTTTGAAGTTAAAAAAACATCTTAATGTTGGATTTGTTTCTTACAAACATGCAGAGATGGGCAGTATTTCAAATACATGTATTTGAAATGTATTTGAAATACAAAATTCTATTTTGTATTTAAATACATTTAAGCTTAGTATTTTTGTATTTTCAAAATACAAAATACAAAAATACTTTTTGCCAACCAACCTCTTTATTAGACTGCTGATTTCCTGGATCAACAATTATACAAAAATACTAAATGCATAAATACTAAGATTAAATATATTTAAATACAAACTACAAAACAGTATTTCAAATACATGTATTTGAAATACTGCCCATCCCTGCAGGAAATCAGCAGTCTAATAAGGAGGCTGATTGGCAAATTTGAAAATACAAAAAGATTAAGATTACTAAGATTAAATGCATTTAAATGCAAAAAGGTATTTAAAAACAAAATAGTATTTTGTATTTCAAATACATGTATTTGAAATACTGCCCATCTCTGCAAACACGCAGCTTTTCATTTCAAAAGACATTAATGGATGGACTGGAGTGGTGTGGATGACTTGTGGATTATTGTGGTTTTTATCAGCTGTTTGCACTGTCATTCTGACGGCACCCATTCACTTCCATTGGTGAGCAAGTGATGCAATGCTACATTTCTCCAAATCTGATGAAGAAACAAACTCATTCTAATCTTAGATGGCCTGAGGATGACTACATTTTCAGCAAATTGTCATTTTTGGGTGAACTATTCCTTTAAACCTTGTTTTTCTCTGAAATACTGCATGCTAAAACATCTCAACTGTTGCTGCAATGACATTAACAATCACAAGTGCTATTAAATTCTGCATAGTGGGAAAAACAGTTCCCTTAATGGCCATTATTTAGACAAATTTAGGCGTAACACCATGAAATCACATTTATGGATATCAATGCACACAGTAGAGTCTAACTTTAGCACATTAGTTACAGTATATAAAGTGACGATTTATAGACATCTACAAATAGAAAAATAAAAAGCCGTTTGCTCATCATCCAGCGGAAACTTTTTGAGACTGTGCTCCCGTGGAAGCAATATTTTAGGCTATTCTCATAAAAATGCAGGAAGAAAACTAAATCTCTGATAAAGACACTTTTGATGTCTGTCTGATGTCTTGCCAAGCCTGCTCGCTTTATCAAACTTTACAGCTTAGATTAGACTTTGGCAAAGATTTTTGGCAAAGATGCAGCAACTCTTTTAGAAAACACTCATAAGGAGAGCAGAGAACAGCAGTAATAAATCAACATTAAAAGGTGTGGTTTTAATAAAACAAACTGTATATACTACACATTTTTCAGTCAGTAAAAGTTCAAAAATAAATCAAAGAAGAAAAAGTAATAGCCTGTAAAGACATTTACAATGTTTCCAATAAATGCTGTTCTTTTGAACTTTCTATTCATCAAAAAATCCTGAAAAATAAAATGTATAACAGTTTCCACAAAAATATGACACAGCACAACTGTTTTCAACATTGGTAATAATCAGAAATGTTTCTTGAGCAGCAAATCAGCATATTAGAATGATTTCTGAAGGATCATGTGACACTGAAGACTGGAGTAATGATGCTGAAAATTCAGCTTTGAGCACAGAAATAAATTACATTTTATAATATATTCACATAGAAAACATTTATTTTAAATTGTAATAATATTTCAAAATATTCCTGTTTTGAATGTATTTTTGATCAAATAAATGAAGCATTGGTGAGAAAAAGAATCTTACTGATCCCAAACTGACAGATAAACGTCCTCTCTATCACTCAAATCAGCATCAATCAAAACCCCAAAAGTGCAGACCAAACAGCACAGACTGCTGAAGTCAACAATTCAACACACAGACATGAAGAAGGATTGTCTTCTGTGGCTGTGTCTCAACAGAGATTACGAGCCCTAAACAAAACAGCATAAAGGGCACGGAGCTCCAGACCAGATGTAGACTCTAAACAAAAGAGTCATGAAGAGGTTGGTAGGGAGTGTGGGGGTCAAAGGTCAGGGCAAAGGGAAAGGTAAAAGAGTCCAGGGCTTCAGGATCTACAGAAAACCACATTTTACACAATGTACGCACAAACTGAGACACTCCAAGCTGAAACCAACCAGTAAAAAAACAACAAATGATACAGTACTATCTGGGTAAATCTTACGAAACTTGTCGAAATCACAAATTCAAAAGAAAGAAATGACAATAAATTGAGAAAATGTGCTTCATTTTCTTCATGCAACATTATTTCTTTTTCCTTCTTCTTCTTCTTCTTCCTTTATTTGGAGTGAAATGTGACCTGCTTTCATGAGAATGTTTGTAAAATAAGTTTTCAATTCAGCAAATTTCTTATTATTAAATCATGTACAGTGGAGTTCGAAATAAGACCATGTTAAAAATATGGGGTTTTATAACATTTAAAGAAGTTTTGGGATATTAAAAAAAAAAGCAAAACAAATAAAAGTTATATTAAAAGTCAAATGAAGATGTATTTAATAGAAAATAAGATGAAAAAGAAAATAAAGAGTACACATTTTAAATACATTTTTATTTCTTACTTTTGATTGTTATTTTTAATCTTTTATTTTATTTTATTTTATGTGGCCTGCTTTTGTGAGAATATTGTAAAATAAGTGTTTAAAAATATTTCATGATTAGATTGTATTTTGTATAGAGTTTAAAATGAAGCCACATTGAAAGTATGGGATTTTGTAACATTTAAACCTGTAAATAAGCATCTTTTAGGACTTAAAAAAAAAACTGTAAAACAAAGAAAAGTTACGTAAATTAAGATGTATTAAAAAGAAAAAAAATGAAAAGAAAATAAATATACACTTTAAATAAAAATAATTTCTTACTTTTTAATTGTTATTTTTAATCCCTTATGTAGTTTTTTTCTATTCTTTCTTTTATTTTGGATGTTACCTGCTTTCGAGAGAATATTGTAAAATAGGTTTTCAATTTAGGAAATTTCTGATTATTAAAATGTGTTATGTATATAGCAGTTTGAAGACCACATTGAGAACAGGTTGAATTTTTTAAACATTTAAATCTGTAAATAAGCAAGTTTTAGAATATTAAAAAATGTAAAACAAATGAAGATGTATTAAATAGAAAATAAGATAAAAGCATTTTAAATGCATTTTTTATTTCTTACTTTTTATTTTTATCTTTAATTTCTTATGGAGCTTTTGTTAACATTTTAATCACTTTTATGTAAAGGCAAAGCACTTTGGATTTTTCTTTCTTTTTTATTTTGGAGTGAAATGTGACCTGCCTTTATGAGATCTTACACATGCTGAATCTGAGAAACAAAGCAGGTTTTTCGCACTTGGCTGTTAGAAAAGCAAGAACTCATTCATTTTTCAGGTAAACTGCAACATTTCCAGACCAAATGTGTAAAGTCGCAGATGTTGTGCTCACGGATCCAGAGCAGCAGCGGGCACACGCTCAGGTAAGACGGTCTGTTTCACTGATTAAAAAGCTGTTTAGCAAATTAAATGAACCTCATCCGGACCCCATCAATCGCTCTGTGTGATTACACACTTGATCCTCTAATAGTCACCGTATGCTTCAAACACACAGTGCCTCAAACGCACAGACGCAAACGGGACAGGAAGCTGGGTTTACTGTGACTTCCTGCCCTGAAGGTGTGTCATTAATCTTGACCTGAACTGAGCGTGTACATATGTGTACGTTCATTCAGCAGTAATACAGAGAAGTGTACATTATTAATATAATTACCTCGCTGTATTAAGCAACAGACTATGGGTCAGGCAGATTAATCAGACAATATTTTGCCATTTGTCAATGGCTGATAACCGTGGCCATTTGGTCAATTAACAAATTACCATTAACCTTCCAAAAGATTGCATTCTTTCAGTAAATATATTGTAAATTCATTTTTGAATTCAGGAAAACTCTCATAATTAAATTTGATCATGTGCAGTGGGGTTCAAATGTGACCACACTGAAAATATGGGATTGATGTTGGCTTGAGAAAGCCTGACCAGAAAGTTTGTTGTAGTTGTAAAACTAAGTTTGAAGGTTTTAAGGCCATACAGTCTATCAGATGAATGGATGGACAGATAGACAGGTTGCTAGGGTCTTCTGGTTGGTTGTTAGGGTGTTGCTGTGTGGTTGCTAGGGTGTTCTGGTTGGTTGCTAGGGTGTGGCTGTGCAGTTACTATGTATTCTGGGTGGTTGCTAGGGTGTTCTGGTTGGTTGTTAGGGTGTTGCTACACAGTTACCATCTATTCTGTGTGATTGCTAGTGTGTGCTTTGTGGTAACTAGGGTGTTCCGGTTGGTTGCTAGGGTGTTCTGGTTGTTTGTTAGGGTGTTGCTACACCGTTACCATGTATTCTGAGTGGTTGCTAGTGTGTGCTTTGTGGTTACTAGAGTGTTCTAGATGGTTGCTAGGGTGTTGCTGTGCAGTTACTATGTATTCTGGGTGGTTGCTAAGATGTTTCTAAGCAGCTGCATGGTATGGATGTTTGCTAGAGTGTTGCTAGGGTATTCTATGTGGTTGCTAGGAAGTTTTTAAGGTGCTGCTATACCATTGCTAGGATGTTCTGGCGGGTGCTAGGAGGTTGCTAAGGTGTTTTCATGTAGTTACTAGGTATTCTGAGTGGTTGCTAAGACGTTGCTATGCAGTTGCTAGGGTGTTGCAGTGGTAGTCTACATGGTTGCTTGGATGTTGTTATATGGTTGTTAGGGCAATCTGGATGGTTGCTAGGGTATTGCTATGCATTTTCTATGGAGTTCTGGATGGTTGCTGGTTGCTGTCCAGTTGCTATGATGTTCTGTGTGGTTTCTAGGGTGTTGTTATGTGGTTTCTAAGTTGTTCTTGGATGGTTTCTCGAGTGTTGCTATGCAGTTACTAGGGTAGTCTGAGTGGTTGCTAGGAGGTTGGTAAGGTGTTACTATGCAGTAGCTAAGGCTTTCTGGATGGTTGCTATGCTGTTCTGGGTGGTTGCTAAGGTGTTGCTATGTGGTTGCTAGCTTGTTCTTCGATGGTTGCTAGAGTGTTGCTTTGCAATTACCATTATTTGTTTCTTCCATTGCAGCTCAAGATACTCTTTGGATCATCAGGTTTTGTTCTTTGTTCCATTAAAGCAAAATAGACGCAAACGATGAAGACATTCTCAAATTTATGTTCATTTGTCACTCAAATAATGATATAATTTGCAACAAAAAGTGCTTTAAACAAGAGAAAAAAATAGCATTTCACTCACAGTCTCAGACATGTGAACCTCACTGTATAAACTGCATTATAATTGCCTAATTGGCAACTTGTTCTCTAGATATCAGTTTCACTATCAGCTATTGAAAATCTCATTGAAAAAATTGGTTGACCACTAATCTTATCCCAAACTGCCTATTGGGACACAACAAGAGTCCAGTCACCATTTTATCAGCTGATCATGAACACACAGACACTGGGTCCCTCAGTCCATGTCAAACATTATTCTGAAAGGACTACGTGATCACGACAGAGTCTAAGAGATTAGCATTACTCGATAATAAGAGACCAAACAGCTGTCTGGCACCGCAAATTACACGAGGATTTCGTCACCTGCTGTGTACGACTGACGTTAAATAGATTATTCGATCCCTTGGGGAGGCAAAGCCAGCGATGGCGTCAAACAGGTCAGGGCCCTTGGCACCCCACACACACGGTGGCCTGCAGGAAGTCTGGTTTCCAAGGTCCCCTAGGTTTAGGCCAAGGGTCAGCGGTATCAGGACCAGGGTTAAATGGTGTACAGATGTATTGGAGAGAAACCGAACCTCTGTACGACGAGAGGTGTTGTTCAAATGGCATATGCACCACAGTCTACTGTCCTGTTATCACTGAGATACCATTAGAGTTTTTCTTTTAATATTTTGAATTAGTTTTTATTTTTACTTTTATTTAAAGTTTCAGTTAGTAATTTAGGCATTTTGTTTTGTGTTTTCTATTTTTTTTTTTTTTAAAAATCTATATAGTTTTTATTCATTTTTATTTCAGTTTCAGTTTTAGTCATTTTTGTACATCAAGTTAAAGGTTCACCCATAAATGAACCCTCAGGCCATTCAAAATGTAGATGAGTTTGTTTCTTCATCAGATTTGGAGAAATGTAGCATTACATCACTTGTTCACAAATGGATCCTCTGCAGTGAATGGGTGCCGTCAGAATGAGAGTCCAAACATCACAATATTCCACAAACAATTTACACGATTCCTGTCTATTTACATCTTGTGAACCCAAATCTGCATATTTGGAAGAAATAATTCCATTAGTAAGATGTTTTCAACTTTAAACCATTGCTTCCGAGTCCTCTATTCATAATAATGCTTTCTCTAGTGAAAAAGACGTCTGGTCTGAATCAGGATAGAAATATGCACAGATCAAGCACTGTTTACGAGCCAAAACAGCTCTAAACAAATATGTGGGTGGGTTTTGATGTGAGAGAAAACAGAAGATGGACTTTTTCACTGGAGGAAGTGTTATTATGAATTATAGACTCATATTTTGGCCAGAAGCTATGGTTTAAAGTTAAAACGCCTTAATGACTTTTCTCTTCACAAGATGTTTACTGATGGACTGGAGCGGTGTGGATTACTTGTGGATTATTGTGATGTTTGGACTCTCATTCTGACGGCACCCATTCACTGCAGAGGATCCACTGGTGTGCAAGTGATGCAATGCTACATTTCTCCAAATCTGATGAAGAAACAAACACATCTACATCTTGGATGGCCTGAAAGCGAGTAAATTTTTATTTTTGGGTAGCCTATTCCTTTAAACTAGATAAAAGATGAAATAAAAAAGGTCATGTTTTATATTTTATTTGAAGTAATAAAAATGTTTTTCATGGCTTCAGTTTTAGTTAACTAATAACCCTGGAATGCAGTGAATGCTTCATTAGAAAGGAATAATTAAACTAGAAATCAGTAAATGCATCCACGCACTTTTTCAGAGTCTCTCTACTCTCTCTACTGATGGAGCCAAGGTTCACCAAACATTGAACACTAATCTAATCTTAATGTTCTCTTCATTACTGCGTGAATAACACACTCAGACGGTCAATTAGCGCTGAGCTTGTGAGGCTTTCTGATTAATGTTCTCTGGAAAAGGAGCTGTTGCTGATAGCTTATCATGGTTATCCATTTATTCACTACACAGTCTTGCAGCTTGAACGATGAGGAGTGAAATTTGCGTAAAACAATAATAGTAGTCTATTTAGATGATTAGATGCATACTGCTGAGTGTAATTGATTCCCCTATTAGATTTTCCCACGACTGCATGCTGACCAAACCACAAAAGCCTAAAACAAACCACTCCACCATTCAATCCTAAAATATAAGAAGTTTTGCAAATGCATTAAAATACAATATGCACATATAGACGGCCAGTGATGCTGAAAAGTGCACAGTTCAAATGTCTGAATGCCATTGCATTAGATTCTTCTCAGAGCTACTTTTTTGGTGATTTCTAGTTGATATATGAAGTCTGTTCTTATGTGTGAACTTGAGAGAAAATTACTCTATTCATTCACTAAAAATCAACAAAACACCACAAACACAAAGTAGCGCAATACATTTTTGTCGTCATTTTCAACTCTAGATCTTTTATCATTTCAAATCTATCAAACTTCTTTTGTGAAATGTACTACTTGAAATGTGTGCTAAAAGATACCCAGATAACAAAAATACATTCTATAAACGTTTTGTTAACGTCCCCTTTCAGTTATGAAAACGTTATTTCTGAATGTTCTCTGAACGTTTTAAATCATTTTAAAAATGCCCAGTTGTTAAAATTTTCTTGGTTATACGAACGTTAACATTCCATTTTATCATTCTGCAAACATTATGAAAATGTTACTTCTGAATGTTCTCTGAACATTGCGAAACAAGTAGTAATGTTACACGAAAAAGGTCCATGAACAATGTATAAAAAAAACGTTTTTGTGGTAACGTTTTGAGAACATTATAAGACCAGATAACTTTGAACAAACATTCTAATAACGTTAGGGAAAGAACGTTTGTCAGAACGTTAGCCAAAGTTCTAAGAACGTCCCCTGTTCGCTGGGTACATTTCAATAACTTCTGTCCTCAAACTAGTTTCATAATTGAATTTACTGTTTACATTTCGCTAAAAAGCCTAAAAGGCTATTTAACGTCATGATCCAAAACATACTGACAACATCATGTTTAATATTGCTTGCGTTCAATGAAGTGGATCTTTTTTCAATGCAATAACGCTGGAAATGTTCAGAAACAGTTTATTTTGTAGTCACTACTTAAACGTTAACGTCTCTATTGAACGAAATTTTTACAAATAAACCGATCCTGAGAAATTTTAACCAGAGTAAAATGTCGGTTTCAAATGAAAACTTGATACTCTTGATATTTTTGTCACCTAATGCAATGACAATGCATGTCGCCTATATATAGATATCAATCTACCTCTTTAAACACTGATGTCTCAAGCATTTTGTCTGCAGGTCAATCTCCCAAACAAACTCCCTCTGCTGTCGTGTTTGTGGAGGGGCTCAGTTTACACTCATATCTGCCCGCCCACCGAAATGGGATGATCCCGGTACATCCACGATCCACAAGCGCTCCTCTGGCATTCAGTTCAGAAGCCAGTGAGTCGCAATCGAGACGGACAGTAACGGAGATTAGCAGAGCTTTCACATGTGGATACGGATCACGACACCCGGTAAGAGCAAATCGAGCACTTATTATACGACTAGTGATTAATATCCGATCAGATAATGTTCATTTTACAGACTGTCTAATCCGAAGTCGCATCATTTTTTGTATAATTTCGTGTTCGTCTTGTCATGTGTAAACAAACATCTGAGTTTGAAACTAGACTGTCCATTCAATATAAACTGTCATTGATCTTCCTAAAAGATTGTATAATCTAATTTTAAATTTTATAATCACATTTTATGTTTAGTTTAAAGACTTAAGAATCGGAGATTTATCATTTTGTTTTCGCTAAATAACTGATATCACTGCAGCTCTTAGTTGGGTTATGTGGATAAGCTGCTATTGAATATATGGGGCAAAGTACAAATTGTAAGTTGGTGTGTTTTTAATAAATAAATGAATAAGGTCATGGGTTTTTCATGTAAATGAGAAATGGCCATACAGAAACTGTTTTGAAACTGCATGAATGGAATAATGTTGATTGCTTTGGAAACGAAAAGTTTTGGTGCTTTAATACATTTACGTGCGCATTGAACATGGGTAGGTAGTACATTTTTATTACATTATAATGATTCATTTTATTTTTTCAGTATATGGATGAATATAGTGTCTGTAATACCTTATTTAATCTGGCTGATAATGTCATTTTATTTATTTAAAAATTAGTTTTTGAAGATTTAAATCTTATTCTTAAAGGTACAGTGTCCAATTCTTGTGCCTCTAGCGGCACCAAACCGAATTGCAATAATAATGACTGGTTGAGTCTAAATTTCCATACGTTCATGTACTCAATCGAATGAAGGATGTACCAAATCACTCATACAGTTCAATTAGGATGTTGACTTAAAAGTCAGCAGCCTATTGACCAAAACCCTACATTTTCAGAAATTGTTGATGCACTGTATATGACCTCTACTCTCATTTACACTAGACTAGGAAATTATGTAAGTTTATTATCCAAAGTTTACACAGTACAAGAGTGTTATATGGTTGGGTTGGTGTTGTAGGAGAAGCTTTAAACAAAAGTACAGACTCCAAGTAAAGGAAAGTGAGGTGACCACATGTGTTTTTGGAAATACCAGATGCAGTAGCCTAATAAAATAAAATTTCCACCAAATCAAAAAACAGAGTTTTACTACTTATTAAGAGTCTTATCTCAATTTGTATGGCTTTACAGCATTCATTTTCTGGTGATATGTGTACATGGATAGGTAATGCTCATAATCCTCCTCACTAAAGTCTTACTTAGGTTAGGTGGCAAACCACGCTCTAACTTTCCACAAAGTCAGCAGTATTATTAACCACTGAGATCCAGTCTAAACACTTAAAAAAGTAGACCAAACGAAGAGATTTCACCTGTCCTTGAACCATAAGTGAGGTCTCTTCATACTGGTGTATTGTCTTCCAAACCCCAAAATATCACAAACACGTGTCTATGTGGTGTCATCTCTCTGATGCTCAGATGCATGTGAAATGTAAACATCAGCATGATGCTGAGGGCCATTGTGTCATTGTGCATATGTTTCAGGATGTTGTGGTGTATATTGAGGTCTAATCTATTATCAATCTACAGTAAACCCTTTGCAGTGTTGCTGAATGCATTAGATCTACATTATGACCCCAAACATGCCCAGAAGTTCTCTGCAAAAGTTACTAGTATGCTTTAATGCACTTTTTTGTCAGTGTCAGACAAGGCCTCGGGACATTAGTAGATCTGGTGGCTGGTGAGGTGTGGACAACCACTTTCACATCTCTGTGATGATTATATGTATAAATAATGATCCATTTTATATTTTATAATATTTATTACTTATATATATATATATATATATATATATATAAGAAAAAATATTTATATGTTTTTATGTAAATAAATCTTTTATTTTATATAATTATAATTTTATATATTTATGTTATTTTTTTCTTTACATATATATTCTCATCTGAGAATACTGTTGAAATTATGATTATGTATATATATATATATATATATATATATATATGTGTGTGTGTGTGTGTGTGTGTGTGTGTGTGTGTGTGTGTAAATTATTGTCTCTTTTTTCTATTTTTATTCTATTTTTTAAAATGATATATTTTAGATTTCTAATGTATATTTTTCTCTCTCTCTTAATGTACGTATATTATTTATATAATTGATCTAGATCTATATATATTATCAGATTTGTAGCAGACCAGAGCTGCCTCTGTCTCTCATCTGAGGTGCTGACAGCCACTTTGAGATGAATAAATGCAAAAGGACTTAAATCACCACTGGGGCAGACGCTCAAAACACACAAGAGAAGCCCACAGGCTGCATGCAGTGACCTTTGTCAGTTTGTATGCGAGCAGCTGAGTGACCCCCACTGACTGCAAGTGAACCCTATGTAGGGAACACGCTTCTGACCGGTTGTTTCCCAGGCCATTTTGTCCTTCTCACAAACACAGTGTGACCACATCAGTCTAAACTGCAGTGATACTGTATCCCACAAGTGTTTTTATGGGTCCGGGGCGGAAAAGCAGCAGCTGTTTTGTTTTATTAAAGCCAAAGTGTTGCTTTTCTTTCAGCCGTGTGTTTTCTCCTCGAGTGCAATCACATAATCATTTCCCCAAAAGAAATCATCACATTTGTAGCACAAATGTGTGGCTGCGTGTTAACAGCATGAAGCTCGGGTTATGCATGTCGCTCACTATGTAGTCATCTAGTCTTTTTCCCTTTATGATTGAAAGAGCAATATGTGAGCAATAAATGCTTCTTCCAAGCACTGGCAGAATAGATCACTATTGCTTCTATTTGAATCTTTGCATTTATTCGTTTAGCAAGCACTTTTATCCAAAGCAACTTAGACATAGAAATACAAGCAATTCATCATAATTAAAATGAAAAAATGTAAATTCATCTGAATTAATATATATATATATATATATATATATATATAATTTTTATATAGACATGTATAGAGAGAAGTTCTTATTTATTTAACTTATTTAAATATAACTTTCAATAGGTTTTTAATCAGGAAACAAATAGAAGAAAAATATGTTATAAAATAAAAAAATTGTTATAATGTTTTATATTTACTGCTGGAGATTGTCTGTCTAATATATATATATATATATATATATATATATTATTATTTATTATTATTATTAATAATATTTTTATTATATTTAAATTAATATAATATTTTATTAAACTTATTTAATACATTTAAATTTAAACTTAAACTAAAATACTTAAAATATTTGATTTTAATATTTATTTAACCAGGAAGTAAATCTAAGATACATATAATATAAATAAAATAAAAATAATATAAAAAAAATTATTATAATTTACATACTACTACTACTACTACTACTAAGAATGTATTATAAATTACTAAAAAAAATTAAATAAATAAATAAAATTATATGTTTCTTAAATTTACTTCCTGGTTAAATTGAAGTTAAATTAAAACTCTTCCTCTCTCTCTATATATGCATATAGATAGAAAGAACAGATATTAACAGCATGAAGCTCGGGTTATTAATTAGAGGCCAAAGGTTCCTCAAACTAGTGACATGCATGTCGCTCCCTATGTAGTCATCTAGTCTTTTTCCCTTCATGATTTATTTACCTACTGCACTATTAATATTAAATGGACAAATCCTGATGCTGTGACAGCTGTGGGAGTGGGTCACTCATAGTCGCTCGTCCTGTTAATTGTCCTGGGCTCATCTAGGATCCGCCCGGATCTCTTGTGGCACATGAAGGGGCCTGTATCCTTTGTCACGCTCACAAGACATCGTTCTGACAGGGCCGGTAAGCAGTGATCTTTCCCTCTGCTGCGGAGGTGGGGGCGTTGAGGGGAGATTACGGGCTATTTCTGTGGCACTTTGGGCCAGTTTGTGACCAACGAGCCAGACTAGCGGCTAATGAGAGAGGACAGCTGACAGGTTCAGTGGAGGCTGTGAAGCAAGAGGAAATGGCAGGGAATCACGTGGCCTTTTTAGGCAGAAAGCGAGTGACTGAGAGTCTGGCTTTTGCTTTGCTTTTGAGTTCAGCAGTAGAAGAATGATTCTTTCCGAAATTAAACTTCTGACAAATTTACTCGCCAATCTGAGATATGAAAGAGCAATATGTGAGCCATAAATGCTTCCTTCAAGTCTGACAGAATAGATCATTATTGCTTGTATTTGAATATTTGCATTTATTCGTTTAGCAGGCACTTTTATCTAAAGCGACTGACACGCAGAAATACAATTCTTCATAGTTAAAACGAAAAATGTAAATTCATCTTAATTAAAACTAGTAATATATATATAGTGGTGTCAAACGATTAATCGCGATTAATCGCATTCAAAATAAAAGTTTTTGTTTGCATAATATGTGTACTGTGCTTATTTATGTATATATCAAAACACACACATTCAGTATGTATTTTGAAAATATTTACATGTATATGCATTTATATATTTATATTACTATATTTTATATTCTATATAAATATATTGAATATATAAACATATCATATTTTTCTTGAATATATACATGCATGTGTTTGTATTTATATATACATAATAAATATACACAGTACACACTCATATATTATGTAAACAAAAACTTTTATTTTGGATGCGATTAATCATTTGACACCACTAATATATATATATATATATATATATATATATATATATATTTTTAGTAATTTGTTTTTAGAATTTTATATAGACATACATAGAGATAATTTCTTTTCATTATTTAGCTTATTTAGATATTAATTTTAATGTTTTTAATCAGGAAGTAAATAGAAGAAAAATATGCTATAAAATAAAAATAATTGTTATAATGTGTGTGTATCTCTCTCTTTCTATATATATATATATATATATATATATATATATATATATATGTGTGTGTTTCTTAAATTTACTTACTGGTAAAATTGAGGTTAAAAAAATAAATAAATAAATAAATGTAATATATATATATATATATATATATTTGTTAAGTGTTTTTGTGTGCCAGTTGTTGGATTCAGGTCACAATGGATAATCAATGCAACATCGCTGGTAGTGTTTTGTGTTTGCTGTCATAGAGTGAAAACAGGGTCCAGGATTGTTGTGCCACACAACATTTGATGGTTTGAAGTTAGACAGGACGACTGGAGGGGTCAGGCGTTCCTCCCCCATCATCCCATCACCTCCTTCACCCCCGACCCCTTACACAAGTCACCTTTGTTTGAACCCTGCAGTGACCTTAACATGAGCCTGGCACATCACACTAACAGCCGGACCAGAGTTTGGTAAACGTGTTCAGGCTCCAGAGGAATAAACTGAACTACTTTTATCACTTGTGTTCCCTGAGAGCAGATTATGGCAATCAAGTTAAGACTTAACTTTCCAAATGATCTGTCATGTAATCTGATCAGCGTTTGAGCAGCTCTTGCTACACACTTGCTCTTTGCTTTAGGCAGTTCGTAAAACTCAGTTTTGTGGATTCTTAAAAGGCTGCATGTAGATCAGATTACTTCTGCTTCACATGCCCAGAATATATTAAATTAGTATTTCACGTCAGAGGCCTTTTATTAGCGAACGTTTCCATACGCCTAACATTTGTTATGGGCACAGTAAATAGACTGAACTCCCTGTGTAAACTTTATATGCATATTAAAATCAGGCAGATTTAAAGTTCTGCAATCTGAACATCTTGGATTCAGAAATTAATAATTTAGACAATCTCCAGCAGCAGTCCTAATGTATATCAATTTTTTATTTTAAGAGAATTTAATATACTGTATATTTTTATAATTTATAATGATTTTTATGTAATATTTTGTTATTTTATTATATACAATTTAATATAATTTGTATTTTTTTTACAATTATTTCATAATATATAGAGAGAGTGAGAGAGAATTTATATATATATATATATAATTTATACAACAAATATTTGATTATATTACATTTTACATTTCTTTCAGAAATATTTTTTATAATTTAGTGATTTTTATTTAATTATCTTATTTTATTATTTAATTTGTATTATTTATTAAAATGATTTTAGAATATATATAGAGAGAGAGAGAGAGAGAGAGAGAGAGAGAGATTTTTTCTTATACACACACACACAGACACACACACACACATATATATATATGAAATATATATATATATATATATATATATATATATATACAAAAGAAAAAATATATTAGAGATTTTATTTATATAATTTTACATATTTGATTATATTACATTACATATATTATATTGGATTATATAAAAAGATTTTACATATTTAATTATATTACATTTTGCAGAAATATCCAAGAACATTCAGCAGCAGTTCAACCCAGATCTTTTTTAGTAAGATAAAGTTAGTTTCTAACAGCATAATGTCAAGGCTTATTCTGGCCACAAACTGCTTACACAGAAAGATGAGCAGATATATGTATATCAAATACATATTCACGTGCACATATGCATTAGTCCTCAGGAACAGATTTTCTTCAGCTCATTCCGGGCACCTCGCCTTTCCTGTCACTGCACACACAAAACTTGTGCATTTCACTCAGGAAAAGCAAGACATTTCCATGCCCCTTTGTGTTTTTCCTTTACTATAATAGATGTGCACAACCTTTAGCAATTCTCAAGGCAACTCCTTCTCTTCCTGTCTGAACTTTCGGCTCAGAGCCGTGGATGGAGTCCAGCTCTCATGCGTGGATTAGATGGAGATGCCAGGTCCACATTCATAGGAGGATATTTTGTTTTACACTGGTGAAATTTATAGCTCTTTATCAGGACTCTGCAGTGTGAAAAAAATGAACCAAAGCAGTTTATGACGTAACTAATGGAAAAGTAGGGTAAAGTCCAATGATGTGATGTGTGAACGCCTTAACACAACATCTTAAGCCTGTAAAGCCTGAAATAAATGGAACAAAAGGCAGAAAAAAACTAATTTTTGAAACAGAGCAGTTTTTTGAAACTTTAGACAAACTATAAATAAAGTCTTTCAAAAAATGCATGTGTTTTTGTATTATATTTGAATTATCAAGCTTTTATGGCTCATATAGTAATGATATAGTGAGAATATGGACTTAAAGCTTAATTTTAGTTTAATGGTTAATTTATAGATCATTACACCATCTTTTGTTGTTGTTGTTTAGGACACATTTGCATTTTAACTACAAATACATTTATTCATTTAGCAAAAGCTTTTATCCAAAGATCATTTAATATATAATTTTTTTTTTTTAAATTATAATGATTTTTTCATTTAATTTTTTACTTTATTTAATTTGTAATATTTATTAAAATTATTTTAATTTAAATTCTTATATACACATTTTTTATTAAAATCAATAATATTTAATTGTATTATTTTAATAATATATATATATATAAAATTTAAGATTAAAAAGTAAGTGCTCAACCAACTGCAGTTAAGAAGTTTTATTTATGAAAATATAACTAAATTGACCATTTTTTGGTCAGTTTTTGCACAATATACTGTAATTATAATACAAAACTTTTTGTCCTCACTTTCTTTTTGCACAATATAATTTCTTGTTTTATTTCTCTGGCTTTCGAGATGAAATATGTTCCTGATCACTTTTTTGAGACTCACCAGACCACATGCATTTCTGACAACCTGCAATTTGTTTTAAGTATTCAAATCACAAACGTTCCAGACCCCATTTACACCTGCTTTCATCACTGAGCGACTGTGATCAGATCAGTGATGTTATTAATACCAGGTGTAAACGGTGCCCATTTGACAAGCCCGTGAAAGCCGTCTGCAGTGGACGCCCATTGAGTCAACACAGTCTCCAGCTCACATTTGTCACGTTTGAATGACAATAGACGCCCACCGGGTCAGTTAAGCATCCACCTCATAATTTGGAGAGGGTTTAGGGGGGTCTGTCATGTTTCAAAGAGGTCCCTTGTGACCCTCCTCTGGCCCATACACCCATCATACATCAACTGCATAATGGCACTCAGGAGCTCTCTGTGCTCAGGACCTCTGCCATTGTGTCAGTAGAGTGTTTGTGTCTGTTGAGTTTTATTATCATGTGTTTTCTTTCTCTCTGTTTTTCTTCCTAATGAGCCGCAGCATTCAGTCCAGCCTCTTATCTCCTCAGCCACAGGCCTCTATTGTCTGCGCCGATAAATAATGCAGGAGTCAGTCTGTGATGGACGTCCTGAGCCTTTTGTATATCAGAGTCCAACGTAGGACCTTTTAATATAATTGGGCTGCTCAGACTGGGTGGGACAGACACGTTCTGCTCTGTTTGCGGGTGCTTTTAATTATAAGCATTAAAGTTTTGCAATCACTTTTAGTTTAAATTTATGGCACAGACTATAAATAATATGTTTTATTGTCTGGAAATATAATATTATTCCAAAACATTCAAATGGAATGGAATATTTGGAATATTTAAACTCCTGAAAATGTTTTATTAAAAAGTAAATAGTTTTGCATAGTATTATTATTGTTGTTGTTGTCTAAAACAAGCAGTGAAGCATTTTGTTCTTTGGAATAAAATATAAAAATATTACTAACATTTTAATATTTATTCCAAAGGAGAAATTATTTGTGTTCATAAAAATGAGTAAAGTTAATCAAGCAATCAATCAATCAAATAATGTAGCATCCACTTTTTATGCCGAAAAGTCATATTTTCCCATTAAATATCCTGAAATACATTAGATTACGAAAGGATAATGTTTCATGAACTAGGGCTGAATTTTATTTTCAATAACAATTTTGACTTCCAACAAGTATGAAAACAAGATAGAATTGAGATTAAACAATAATTGTTGATCTAATAAAATTGTTATATCATTCACTTATATGAATGTATAAAAAGTCTTTGGTAGATCATGGCTTTAGATGCAGCTCGTCAGAAAACATCTGTTTTCTCTCTGACCTTGTTGGACGGCTGTTTTGGCCTCCCCTGCAGGCAGACGGTCTGCCCACCAACTTCACTGAGACGCAAAGAAATACCAGCATGAAAGCAATGAGATGAGAGGAGGCTGGATTAGCAGGGGTTAATTACAAGCCATCGAGAGCCGCTGCTATTACGGGGCAGTTCACCCCTCAAAAGAGAGAGGAGCACAGATGAAGATTCATGGCACTAATTTGCCTCTTTAGAGCTAATGAGAGTAAGAGCAAATGCTCAGGGTGATGCTGTGAATGTGTGAAAGACTTTACATTTTAGATGAGTTATAAGCTTGCCAATTAATTATCCAATTCACAAACAAATAGGTTGATTAATGTGGTTCTTTTGAAAGAATCAACTGAACTGATTCAGACTGAATCAAATCACATGAGTCATCTGTGTGAATCACTCCGACCACTTATTTCTTTATTGAATCATCTCAGATGACTCATACAGTTTTGCATACGGTTTATAGTGCATATCCGCAAAATAATTTTGTTAGAATAAATGGCTTACTTATTTCATTTTATTTTAATGTTTAGAAAGTTAGCCCCTTTTTGGGGGGAATTTGGTGCCTCCTGCTCCAGAAACAAACTCCTGAAGGAAACATTGTGAATGTGAAGAAGTGAATTTACCAGCCTTTTATTCTATCAGTCAGTAAATCTCTCAGAGATGTGAGCATGTTTTAATTCAAGCCTCTGCTTGGCTATTATTAGCCCTGTTTCTGTCCTAAACACGTTGATCCAGCACTCAAATAGCTTTTACACTGGTTTTGGAAAGATCTATATTAGTTAGGTAATGCATTTACAAGCCAATAATAGCCCTGAGTGCATAGTGATGTAGACAAGGCTAATAATAATGTGTGCTAATTATGAAACATACTAGTGTCGTAGTTTGTGCAACATATTTCGATTGCATTAACCTGACGGGTTATCCTGATGTTTAGTAATGTGCAACTCATATTGTGGTAGATACTGGATTATGGTGATGGAAATATAATATTCACAAACTTGCATGAGTGTGTTTTAATAGTGTTTGAATAGTTTCTCTGATTTAAACTTCAGTAGCAATGACAGTGTTAGAGTTACTTTGATTTATTACCATGAGTCAGTTAAATATATTTCTTTTAATGAATCGATTCAAAACTTTGATTCAGTGATTCATTGGCATTATCACTCAAACATGTTTACGGTTGACCCTACATGGCTTTTTTAATGTATTATAATGTTTTAGTAAAAATATAGGATGGTAATTTTTTTATTATTATTATGCATTGCATATGAATGAAAATAATTAAAGATTGTTCTGTCTTTAGAAGTATTTATTTATTTTTTTACCAAATTTCGAGTCTATTTGGCTGGAGGTTCATCTAATATAAAACAGCTTTAAGCCATTTCATAGCAAATATATATTTTGAATATAATCAAACCAAAAGGCTGAAAAATAAAAGACTGTTTAAGCTGTACTGCTCAGCCCAACTGGCTAAACAAGTGGTGGCTGACCCCCTGTTGCTCACTTCTTTTCTGAAAGTCCCTAAATCCAGATCCATCTCTTGCTCAACACCTGTTCAGAATTCTTTCCCGGAACTTTCCCAAACAATGGCTGCTTTTCCCGCACGGTCTGACATCTGGAAAATGTTGCAGTTCCCCTTTTGACTGGATTTATAGCGAAGGGCTTCAGAGGGGGTCGAGGTACATGAGAGGTGCTGTAGTTATATGCTAGAAAGTCATCTTAAATAAGTGCATGTGGTTTCTTTTATGTTAGGGTTTTTTTTTCTCCTTCAGTTTTGTCTTTGCTGTTGATTCTTTTTTTGCCACTTTAAGTCTGACTATTGAGAAAAATAGAGCTTGCAATTTAGCAGCACACACCTGTTTTTAGTTGCAGTAAACGACTGCTCTTCATAGTGAAACTGGCAAACAAAGCACAGTTCTGCAGTTATTCCCGTTTACTAGGTCACAGGGACATATTCACTTGAAAATGCTGTGTATTGTCTTTTTTTCCTGCGAGGGAGTACAAAAATAGCACTTTGATGCGTCATGTTGCGAAAGTCTTCCTTTTCAGAATCAACCATGCAGCCAAAATTGTTTTAAGTTTGCTTTGCAATCATATTCTTTGAGTTGTTAGTGCTATTCCTAATGCACTAAAACCTCACAGAGTTATAAAAACCACTGCAGTGCATTCAAAATGAAATGCGGTAAATGGTCCAACATCTTAAAGGAAATGTTTTTTGTAAGCTGATTTTGGGGTCTCTAAAATATGGATGCAGTCACGCATTATTTAGCAAAGCCCTCAAGGAATGCAAATGTGGCATGTGGGTTAAGCTAATGCTGATGGTGAAGGCCATTACCTCTGCAGTCTGAATGCACATGGTCACGGTTTCCCTTAATAGACTTTCTAAATGCATCTGAGGGTAAATGGGCAAAATTTCATGTGCAACATTCAGCGCCAATCCAGACTATGTCATGTATTATGCATATTCATTCAAAGCTAAAATGCACTAAATTTGTGCACGACAGCACATTTGTACGAGTGAGCTGTTATTTAGGACTAGTTCAATAGGCGAGCACTGTGAAGTCAACTCAGTCCATGCATAAGCTAATGGCACTGCCTGTGGCCCCAGACATGAATTTCTGCCAACTCCGTCGGCTCACAAAAAACTACAGGGACTTCTGTTCGTGCTGCCATATGGCCTACGCCTTGGGAGATCGGATCTCCCTTGAGAAATGCTAAAAATTCTTAACTCTATCTCCACCGTTTTTGTTTTCACAGGGCTCCAGGTACAGAAGGAGAAGGACAGGACCTCTGTCTATCAAACTCTGAAGTGCCCTGGTGCCAGCTGTATAGGTCAACCCAACCGTAATGCCACAGGACAATAGGAACCCAACCCAGAGTCGGCTATCAAAAAGCAAATAATCAAGCTCATTAGCTCTCTTCCCCCAAGACGACCTTCTCTGAAAAGATCAACAGAAGAAAGGAAGCTGAAAAGGATGAAACAAGGAGGGAAAAAAGGCACTGGCAGCTATTTCTGATGCTCTGTGGTGAAGAGAACATCTCATTTGGGATTTGAGGATTGCGGAAAAAGGATTTCCCCATGCCCTGCCCGTTTATCCCAATGCCTGTATAAATATTGCAAAGAGATATCGATTCGTCCCTTTTCCAAAAGTGCCCAGTAAAGAGACTAATGATAGCAAATCCCAACAGCCAGTCTGTTGCTTAAACCTCTCAGATTTGCAGAATGCCTAAAAATCTATATTCATAGGGGTCCCTAAATGGATCCCTAAAAGCGTCTGTGTTCCAAAACACGTCAGATCTTGAAGAAGCATCAGACCAGTGGTTTCATCTCCAGAGAGTTTCCTTCCTTTTCTTTTTTGGTCAAGGCAGCTGCTTTGTTCTTTCTATTTGGATGCATTTATCCAGAACTCCAAAATGAAGCCCTTAACTCCTACTGGTTCACCTTCTCCACTGCGGCTCCTAAACAAGGGGCCCGATTACCTGCGCAGGCAGATGGATGCCGGAAGCAGGGGTCGTTCCGTCAGTGCTGTAGAGAGACTCGAAGCTGACAAGGCAAAGTATGTCAAGAGTCAACAGGTCATCAACACCAAGCAGGAGCCTGTCTTAGTGCCCTGTGCGACCCCTCCACCGGTGCCCCGTCGCAACTTCACTGTGTCCACTCCTTCAACACCCGTTCTCCCACCTCGAAATCAAACGGTGCCTTTCTCTGCACCGCTGTTCTCGAGGGATGAAAATGAGGACGACTCCAGGAAAGAGAACTGTCGGAATGAAACTGACGTGGAAACCAAGAATCGCAACAATGCAAACAAGCCTCCTGTACCTTCTCCAAGAACTCCAACCATTGCTCCATTAGTCGCTCCGCATAGTGCGCCAATAATGCGCAGGAGCAACGGCAAGCGCATGCTGCGTCCCGATTCCCTGGTCATTTACAGACAGAAGAAAGAGTGCAAGAGTCCTAGCAGCGGTGGCGAAAATGCCAACGGCAACTTAGAGGTCAAGGGATACAGCTTCGTACGACGGCTCTTCCAGGGATCCATGCGGGAAAAGAGCGGAGGGAGCGAGGCTCAAAAAATGGTGATAAACGAGGAGAAGGCTTCTTCTTCTCGAGACGGGGATTCGCGAATGTCCTGGTCGAATGACAAAGACACTGTTGATGGTGGCAACGAGACCAGACGATCAAGCAAATCTGAACGAGAGCATTCAATTCCAGAGATGCAAAACGACAACACTGGTTTTCAGGAGAAGCAATCAAAGAACTGCATGATCAACAGTTTACAAAACAGCACAGGGAATCCCAACAACGACATGGATCCATGGAAGCCAGTCGTTCCCCAGATGCGATCCAATTTGAAACGCTCCAAGTCGGAATTGCGACTACGCTGCTCACTAGCCATGTCTGAGCAGGAACGATTCTTCGACTACTGCGGATTGGACCTGGATATGGTGGAAAGGCTCGGACCGGAGAACTTTCTAACTGGGGCAAGTTCAGTCGATACGCTCTCGCTGCTACTGAGGAGTGTTGGAGGCGGCGGTTCGGAGCCCAGCGAGTTTTCGCGACACTCCGGTGAAGGGATTTTCCAAGAGGAGCTTGCTGAGCAGATCCCTACAGGTGTGTCCATTATCGAGAGAAATGCACGGGTCATAAAGTGGCTCTACGGTTGCAGGAACGCAGTCCAGGAGGGTCCAAAAGAGTCTACTGTTTGATTATCACGGTAACTAAACCTGAGACTTTCTGGAGCCGTGTTTCAGTCTGGAAAACTATGCTGTATTTATTTCACATGAGAAATTGTATTTAAGAGATTTGTTTGGCTTTTCACAGCCAGTATGAGTACTTTCGTGTTATTTTGTGTAAGTCACACATGAAGCTGCAAACCTACACTTTCTTTCATGACCTACACTGTGGCTTTGTCGAAATCGCCCCCTATACTCTCATTCACTACCCCCAACTAGGGCTGGGCGATTTTTCCAAATTTATCGATTAATTTGACTTTAATGTTTTGCCACAATTTTATTTTTTAGAAATCAAGGAATCCCAATTTTGAATGGAAATATTACCAAACATTAGAATTAGACACTTTGGCAATATGCCACTGATAACGGTAAAGAGAAAAGAATGATTCAACCGCATGTCGGCACACGTGATTAACCGTGATTAATCAGATTAACAAGTGATTTGTTTAACATTTACATCATGTTGAAAACTTCATGTATGGTGCACTTGGAATAGAATTGTCTTTAACTAGAGGGTTAATAAAGAAAAAGTTACTTGAATCAAGTTGTAGTTACATTTTCAAATTGACTAGTTAAAAATCGTAAAAATCGAGAATCGGTCAAACGTTCTGAAAAAAAATCTAGATTTTATTTTTTTGCCATATTGCCCAGCCCTACCCCCAACATTAGTTTACTAATATAGTCCACTTGAAAGAGTGGATGAAAAAAATGAGCGAATTCAGACACTGAATGTTGCTTTGGACACCAAATTCTGGCAAGACTCAGAAATTAATTTGCTGCATTTCTCACATTGCATGGCTGTTCAGTAGTGGCCTGTACGCTCATTATTGCGGTGCATTATGGGATTGAATGAGTGCACTCAGTGTCCACTACGGTTTCAGACTAGTGCACTATAGAGTATAGGGGGCGATGTCATCTCCTGTTCTCTGTAAATAGAAAGAGTCATGAGTCCGTCCTGTTACTTCTGTTCAGAAACGAGTGTTATTTGTTGAGCGTAACTTAAAGAACGTGTCATCCGATGAATAATTTAACATTGAAAACCACTAAGCTTTTCTCTGGGGCTGGGAAACCGATGCATGAGTGTTAAATGAACCATGTGTACCTCATTTCCCAACTGTCCCAGTTTAGTTTGTGTGTTGCCTTTTTTTCTTAAACGCAGGCGTTGGAACCAACACACAGAGCACCCCTGTGGGGATATTAATGCACTGAATTGGAGAAAGAGACAGAGCGAGAACTTTAAATACTGCTATGAAACGTATTTTTAACACTGAGTGTATGCAAAAAAAAATACGCAGGGCCTGATTTTGAGTTTCATTAACTTATGCCAAAGAAATGTGCTGTGTACTGATGTACAACATGTTCCAAACCCTATCGAGGTGCCTTGAGAGAATAATGCTCACAGAGTTTTATTTATAATCAACACATCTTCCATCTTTGATTATATTTTTTCCCTGTGCATTTTAGAATTGCCTTATTCATGAAGGATGCATGTTGTGCTAATTCGATTTTGGCCAAAACTCTATTGTACAAGGCATTGTAATTTTGCTCTAAACAGCAAATATTAATTTCTGAAAAGGACCAAAGGTAAAATTTTAAGAATCAGTCATTGAAAAACCAATACTCTTGGTAGCCACTCACTAGGGTTTGGAACAACCATTATTTTGCCTCCAACTGTCTTTTACCAATACCTAAAACATGCAAATTGTTCAGTTTCATTACCACATTTGGTCAATTCCATCTTTGGGTGTTACTTTGATTACTGTGATGATAAATTATGGTTGTTTGCACATTTGTCTTCAATGCAAATGACAGTTCCTGTGGTGAGCATTCTTCAGTACGCACTGGTGTTTAACTCACAAAAATACAGCGTTTAGCAAAGTAGAGGAAGACGTAACAGCAAGAGACCTGCCAGACGGACACACTCCCAGTGTGGGAGACACTGATGTGTTTTCATATTGAAGGAGACATTTGAAAGCTCCTCCCATCTGAAGGCATCAATCAAACACTAGGGCCTTTCGCACTGCTTTAGTTCCAGAACTAAAAGTACAGTACTAAAGTACTGGGACGATTTTGCGCAAACTATTTCCCAGTACCATTTAAAGGGTTGCATTCGCACCGACATTGGGTACTAAGAAGTGACGTCATTTGTACGCAGCGTTCAACAAAGTAAACAAAGAAGAACAACGTTAACAACAGGAGGATGGAGGATGCTGTGATCGGAGCTGTGTTTTTGTTGTGTCTCACAGGTTTCACAATAATGGACATGGAATTTCGACGTATACGTCAAGCGATTGAAAGAACGGAAAGGAGGACTAAGAATCTCCAACCACAACTTGCAGTGTTACATTTCACTGAGGCTGATAGAAGCACAATACGCCGTAGACGAAGTCTTCAGGTAAATGCCGTTTATAAATGCTCGTATGATACAATGTTTACACAGTATGTGTTTACACGGTGTTTTAAATCATGGCGGGTGAGGGCGTTTTCGTACGCGTTTAGCCAATCAGCGTACACTTACGTCACGGATAGTTTCTAGAACTGTTTTAGACTCTACTCTGAAGTAGGAGCTAATTTAGTTCCTACAAACTGAGTTCCTGGAACTAAAAGCGTTCCTAGTTCCCGTGGTGCGAACACGCCAAAAAGTGGGTAGTTCCACAGTTAGTTCGAGTACTATGAAAAAGTTCCTGCGGTGCGAAAGGCCCTACTGATTCTCTTTTGTCGTAATGAATCCCCCCAGTCAGAGGCATTAATCAGTCTCTATGATACCACTGATAAATGAAGCAAAGGTCCGCTGCGGCATGCACAGGTCAGACTGCGGCCTGCAGAGGAAGAACTGTGATCTTTCTTTTCAAACGTTTACATCCCCAACGTCCGAGATGCATTCAGTCTTCCAGAGCACCCGAAATCTCTCTCTTGCATGTTTACAGTCTATCTGTATATGTTTCTATAAAGAACCATTTAGATTTCAACCCAAAGAGATATTACAGAGAAAGTCCTAATAAAATCTTATTTCTGAACAACTGTATGCATTAGTGTTTTTCATCAATATTATGTTATTGCATAGATAGCTGTATGTCTTTGAGTGAATGCAAAGAAAACACTGTTTGCTGCATGATACATTCAAAAGTTTGAAATAGGTTTAAAAATAATGTTGTTTTTAAATATTTAAAAAAAAATTCAGCAAGGACACATTAAATTGATCAGTGACAGTAAAGACAATTATAATGCTACAAAAGATTTCTAATTCAAATAAATGCAAATTACAATTTTAAAAATTGTAATAATATTTCATAATATTACTGTTTTTACTATATTTTTAATCAGATAAATGCAGCCTTGGTTTATGTATAAAAATATCACTGGAAATTCCTCTTTCTCTATAAATAATTATTATTCTTTTTTATTCCTATCCATCCAGTAATCATTGCCAACTGCTCAGGTGTGTCATATTTCCCAAACCAAATAAATTTGGAAGGTGTGGAAACCCTATAGATGATGTCATTGGAAATAAAAATGATTGCACGGTCCAACTGTGTAACGCTATAAATCAAAATACTCTGAAGTGAGCGCTGCATGCCGGCACAGAGCTGATGATTACACACTAGTTAGTCTCAGATTTCTTTCTAGTCTTCAGTGTTGTTAGAAAACACACACAACTCGGTTGCTAAATAAATTTTGTGCAAATTGGGAAACAACATAACAACATACTTTTGCACAGCTCCTCATTTGATTGCTGGCTGAGTCTCAGTGCAGTGAAATCCTGCCATTTTCTCGTTTCATTTCAACACGCAGCTCATTTCTCACTGAAGCTCAAGTGGCTGTTATTCTGAAAGCATGTACACAGCATAGAAAGCACTTTAGTCAAACGCACCAATGCACCTCGTCTACATGAAAAACTGTTTAAAACCCATTTTACTTACATAATTTGATGTATTTCCAAGTGAAAGAGGATATTTAGTGTGAAAAATGGAGGGTGGGACTTGATTTTATCAAATGGGATTTGATTGGGTGGTCAAAAGTGGCTGTTACATACCAGAATGGATTCAGGTGTTTGGAAGGGACAGGTTCCGAAAATAAGAGAGAAAAATCGTTTCAGAGATGGTTCAGTTTTTAAAATGGAGAAAATGATTTTAAAAGCACATTTTTTAAAACTATTATTTGAAAAATACACTAGTAGTATACAGGTGCATCTAAAAAAACTGAATATCGTGAAAAACATTTCAAAAAGTGAAACTTTCATGTATATATATTTTAGATTCATTACATGTAAAGTAAAACATTTCAAAAGTTTTTTTGCTTTAATTTTGATGATTAGAGCTTACAGCTCATGAAAGTCAAAAATTCAGTATCTCAAAATATTAGAATATTTCCTAAGATCAATCAAAAAAGGATTTGCAAAACAGAAAAGTTCAAGTTCTTTAAAGTATGTTCATTTCTGCACTCAATACTTGGTCGGGGCTCCTTTAGCACAAACTCCAGCATCAGTGAAGTGTGGCATGGAAGCGATCAGCCTGTGGCACTGCTGAGGCACTACTGAGCCTTCAGCTCGTCTGTATGGTTGGATCGACTGTTTCTCATCTTTCTCTTGAAAATATCCCATAGATTCCATATGGGGTTCAGGTAAGGCATATTGGCTGGCCAATCAAACACAGTAATATCATGGTCAGTAAACCACTTGAAAGTGGTTTTGGCACTGTGGGCAGGTGCTAAAGTCCTGCTGGAAAAGGAAATCAGCATCTCCATATAATTTTGTCAGCAGATGGAAGCATAAAGTGCTCCAAAACCTCCTGGTAGACGGCTGCATTGACTTTGGACTTGATAAAACACAATGGACCAACACCAGCAGACGTCACGGCACCTCAAATAATCACTGACTTCGGAAACTTCACACTGGACTTCAAGCAGCTTGGATTCTGTGCCTCTCCAGTTTTCCTCCAGACCTTGATTTCCAACTGAAATGCAAAATTTACTTTTATCTGAAAAGAGGACTTTGGACCACCGAGCAACAGCCCAGTTCATTTTCTCCTTAGCCCAGGTAAGATGCTTCTGACGTTGTTTCTGTTTCAGAAGTGGCTTGGTAGCCCTTTTCCTGAAGACGTCTGAGCGTGGTGACTCTTGATGCACTGACTCCAGCTTCAGTCCACTCCTTGTGAAGCTCTCACAAGTGTTTGAATCGGCTTTGGTTGACAGTATTCTCAAGCTTGCGGTCATCCCTGTTGCTTGTGCACCTTTTTCTAGCCAATTTCTTTCTTCCAGTCAACTTTACATTTAATATGCTTTGATACAGCACTGTGACCAGCCACCCCTATCAGTAATGACCCTCTGTGACTTACCCTCTTTGTGGAGGGCGTCAATGTTCGTCTTCTGGATCATTGCCAAGTCAGCAGTCTTCTCCATTATTGTGGTTTCAAAGAACAAGAGATACCTAGAATTTATACTGTAGGGATGGTCATTTATTGAAACTCAAATATAAATATTCTAAGATTTTGAGATACTGAATTTGGACTTTCATGACCTGTAAGCTCTAATCATCAAAATTAAAACATTTTTTTTTTTAAATGTTTTACTTTACATGTAATGAATCTAAAATATATATGAAAGTTTCACTTTTTGAAATAAGTTACAAAAAAATGTTTTTCACAATATTCTAATTTTTTGAGATGCACCTGTACTGTGTACAGAAAGTCCAGAAAATGAAACTAATACTTTTATTTTGCATGGACACATTCAGTTGATCAAGAGTGTCAATAAAGACATATTTCAAATGCATGCTGCTCTTTTAAACGTTTTAATCATAAAAGAGTGATGAAAAATGTATATACAGTATAAATGTATTTATATAATATTATAATCTAATAATTTTTAATAATAATTATAGAATGTAATCAATAATTTAACTTAAATGATCTTATTTTTTTCCAATTTGAAGCTAATAATATGTACAAAGTGTCATGCTAAATAAATTAGTATAAAAGAACTTCAATCCTCACTATTTAACAGTATCAGAAATACAATATAATTCAGAAGTTTGAGGTCAGTGTGAAAATAATACTTTTATTCACCAAGGACACGTTAAATTGATCAAAAATGACAGTAAAGACATTGTTACAAAAGATTTCATTTCAAATAAATGCTGCTCTTTTGAACTTTCTGTTCATCAAAAAATCCTAAAAAAAATAAAATATATCACAGTTTTCACAAAAATATTTGGCAGCACAGCTGTTTTTAACACTGATAATAATCAGAATTGTTTCTTGAGCAGCAAATCAGCATATTAGAATGATTTCTGAAGGATCATGTGACACTGAAGACTGGAGTAATGATGCTGAAAATTCAGCTTTGATCACAGAAATAAATTATGTTTTACAATATATTCACATAGAAAACAGTTATTTTAAATTGTAATAATATTTGACTATATTACAGGGTGAAAAGAAAACTGTGAAAAAACTGTTGATCCTATTTTGCAGGGCTCCTCAGGTTACCCTCTTCCTCTCCACCTCTCTCTGTCTTTCCTCTTTTCAGACACATATGTGAATGAAACAGCAGTTCTCTTCCTGATGTTCAAACGCTGTGGCCTGCTGTGACATCCTGTTTTCGGTCCTGTCCATAGCTTTTTCACACGTTCGCTTATCAAACGGCTCCTCTCTTCCCACAGCTGCTCCAGGGTGGACAGGCCCAGAGATCATGTTTGCAATCCTTGTCTCGGTCTGACCCAGCTTTATTTCCAAGCGTGATGGCAGCGATGTCAGGATTCATAAATTTAGCCACAACAGACTGACTCAACCCTGCTTTCTAGATACTGGAATGGATATATAAAAGAAGATATAATAATAAAAAAATCTTTCCAGTGATCATCCACTTTTTCAGTGTTAGTTCTACAGTATTTTTTCCATCCATTTTCATTTTTTAAAAAGTCTTATAAAAAGTCAAATAAATATATATTGTCAATATTATATTATTTTAATATATTAAAATAAATATAACTATTAAATACATATAACACATGTGACACTGTAATGACTGCTGAAAATTATATACATTATAATTATTTCTCTTTTTTTAATTTTCATTTGTTTTCATTTTATTTAATTTTAGTTAGTTATTTTGTTGTTTTCTTTTTAAAATGTTTTTTTTTTTTTAAATATGTCTGTGTAATTTTTATTTCCGTTTTAAATGTTTTAGTACATCAAGTTAAACTGAATGAAATAAAATAGGTTTACGTTTTTGTTTTAGTTTATTTCATGTAACAAATGTGCTAGTTAACTATAATAACCCTAATATATATTTATATTTTTAGTAAAAATGAACTACATATCCCATAAAGCATTGCAAATGATAGAATAAAATCACAATTTTTTGTACAGTATGAAACTATTGAATATCATTGTGTAGATGTAACAATGTATTTGATGTTTCTTGCAAAATATTAAAATATAAACATAGCTTCTACAGAACTAAGAACTGTAAGCGTTTTTATGCAATTGCTAAAAAATAATTTTTACTTTAATATTAATCAAGAAAATGAAATACATGTTAATATATATGGATTATTTTGCTCATTATTAGTTTGTTTTGCTCAAATATGCTCATAGGCAACTTTCCAACGAAAAATGTATGAAATGTAAAAAAGTATAAAGTTGTTTAAAAACAGAAGAAAGCAAAGGCAGAAGAAATGAACTAAGAGAGCTAAAGCAGGGAAAAATATAGATTTGCATTTCCTGAAGGAAACAGCAAAAGAGCAGTGCTGGCGTTTTGGGTAAGTTTAGGTTTGGGTCTGATGCTGGGTGTTGTGGGTGGTCTTGTAAGCACCGTAAAAGCACAATTATACAGTCTGAGGCGCATTTAGCAGACAAAGAGCACTACACACATCTGAACGCTGTCTGAAAAGCCTTCTGGGTTTGCAAAGACAAAGCGTGCCAAGATTTCCACTCTCATTGTGCCATGGCGGTATAATGAGACTCTGTTCACAATCGCCCTCGTGCACCGTGAGAGAATGTGCATCGGGGTTGTGAAGTGTGGCAAATCTGGCCTAATTCTTCTGGCCCAACAGCTCCGATATGCCAGAGCCGTGCATGAGTCAGAATGATCTGTCCCTCCATCGGCATAAACAGGCGGGATGGGAGAGAACTTGTCCTGGAAGAGACCTAAAATAATCCAGATGAAAATAATGCATGATAATGGTGTTGCAGGACGGCTGGGGGGAGAGAATAACAACGCTAAAGAGAATTACAACAGGAAGAAATACAGACATGAAACAGTTTGAGCATAAAAATAGATGTTTTATAGATAAAACATCCTCAGACAAGAACCAAGAGTGACACTTATATTTTATTACTGTATTGGACACAATATAATTTTGATTTAAGAGCTTAATAAATGATAATGTTGTCTATTAATATATTCATTACCGTTGAAAGGTACCATTAATTCTGAAATGGTTTATAAAGTCTCTTCTGCTCACCAAAGGCTGTATTTATTTGATTAAAAATACAGTAAAAAAATAAATATTGTGAAATATTATTACAATTTAAAAGATGTTGTAAAATGTAATTTATTCCTGTGATTTAATGCTGAATTTTCAGCATCATTCCTCCAGTCTTCAGTGTCACATGATTTCTGGTTATTATCACTGCTGAAAACAGCTGTACTGCTTAAATAGATTTAAAATAGTAAAAAAGTGAAATATTATTATTATTTCAAATAACTGTTTTCTATGTAAATATGTTGTAAAATATAATTTATTCCTGTGATTTAAAGCTAAATTTTCAGCCTCATTACACCAGTCTTCAGTGTCACATGATCTTCAGAAATCATTCTAATATACTAATTTGCTGCTCAAGAAACATTTATTATTATTATCAATGTTGAAAACAGTTGTGCTGCTTCATGTTTTTGTGGAAACTGTGATTCATTTTGAATAGAAGGTTCAAAAGAATAGCATTTATTTTAAATTAAACATCATTTACTGTAACACTGGTGAATTTTGATCTGAAATCTTGACATTAAAAATGCCCGTATCAGTATGAAAAGAAGTTGCTAATATCATGGCAATCTTTGCACGTGTGCAAAAGCTTTAGGATTTACTTCGATGGGCTTTGGAAACCTAAAACTCTTGGGGGTTTCTGGGAGGGTCTGTTTCGGTGCTTCACAAAAAGCATCTCGGTGCAGGAGAAGATCCGATGGCAGCAGAAGGTCATAAATCAGAGGACAGGCCTTTTCACTTCAGTCTCTGAGGCGTAACCTCCCTTCTGTGGGGTCAGAGAGGGAGAGAGTCTCCTGACGCTGCTTTCTGGGAACATGGCATGTGAATTACGGCTCTTTTTAATGACCTCCTGACATCAGGACAGATCTGAGAATGAAGGTCAGAGAGTGGTTGGAGGAAAATCACAGGAAAACCTGACAAATTTTTTTCTACTTTACGTTTCACGGCTCCCAATAATCACGGATTTTTGGACAATATGTAAGAAATGCTATGCAAATGAATTAATTTATTATTATTTATTTATAATTAATTATTACAGTTGTCTTTAATCCTCAGGCTCACTGTAGCATTTTTTACATGGAAAAACCTTACAAAAGTTTTTTTTTCCCCTAATAAATAAAGCAATTTTATGTATTTTTTACTATTTTAATTTTTGCAACTGTCAATGTTACATTTTTATTTTGGGCAATATGCAAAATAAAATGTAAATAAAAAGTATATTTTATTTTTTATTTATTGTGCACATATTATATATATATTTTTGGACAGTATGCAAAATAAAATGTGTGAATAAAAAGCTTAATGTATTTATTTATTTATTTATGCATTTATTTATTTATTTTGCATGTCATATTTAACCCTCAGATTTACTGTAGCAAAATTAAAATTTTTCAAAAAAAAAAAAAAAAAGAACATTATGTTTATTTAAATATATAACCCATGGCTTCTTAAAAACATATTTTATTTCACATATTTTTATTCACATTTATTTTATTTACATATATTATTATTCATTGACCATTTACATAGTGCTGGTGAAAAAACAGTAAACACACTAACACAAATTTTTATGTTATTTTTATTATTATTATTACTGATGTTGTTGTTCTTTAGTCACTTTTAATCTAAGGACACATTTACAACATGCTACAGAGGAGCAAACACCAAAAGAACCAACAAATGCAGTAATGGCATTAGAATTAGGTTATAGAGTTTCGAGCTGTGTAAATCTGGATGTGAGGCAAGCCAGACTTTGATGTTATGGGGGGTAAAAGGCCTCAGGAGTAACATGATGCTTAATGTCTCTGTACAAGCGACCCACTGCAATCTAGTTAAAGTTTGCATAAAAGCTCTGCATGCAAATCAACAAGTTGATTCCGTTACAAATAAATCCATCACATTACTGTGTTGCATGTTTTGTGTCAATCAGTATCCCAGACTGTGAAAACGCAGCGATTTCTGCATCCAGGCATATGAGCGTGCAGGTCTGCGATGGAGCGTTTGCCGTCTGTGGAGATTTAGAGACTCTAGTGAAGTGGTCGAATTACACTGTGGCAAACCAGCAGGAACATCAGGCCAACAGCTGTGCCATGTTTAGTCCATGTTCAACGCACTATACCTTTACTGAACCATGAACACATTATTTCAGAAGTCATGCCTTCATCTTTTCCAGACTACTTCATGTCAGATTTGATTTTTTTTCCCTTAAAGCATATGTGCAAATGTTTCATCTATAATGATGGTGATTCAACTTGAACTATTGATACACTTCCGTTCAAAAGTTTAGGGTCAGTCAGATGTTTTTAATGTTTTTGAAAGAAGTCTCTTCAGAGGCCAGATTTATTTGATCAAAAACACCGTAAAAACAATAAAATTGTGAAATATTATTACAATTCAAAATAAGTGTTTTCTATGTGAATATATTTTACAATGTAATTTATTTCTGTGATCAAATCTGAATTTTCAGCATCATTACTCCAGTCCTCAGTGTCACATGATCTTCAGAAATCATTCTAATATGCTGATTTGCTGCTCAAGAAACATCTCTGATTGTTATAAATGTTGAAAACAGTTGTGCTGCTTCATATTTTTGTGGAAAATGTGATACATTTTATTTTTCAGGATTCACAGATGAACAGAAAGTTTAAAAGAACAGCGATTATTTGGAATA
Organism: Tor tambroides; assembly: GCA_021397915.2. Lineage (NCBI taxonomy): Eukaryota > Metazoa > Chordata > Actinopteri > Cypriniformes > Cyprinidae > Tor > Tor tambroides. The sequence continues at coordinate 39,830 of JAFVLL020043129.1, forward strand.
GAAATCTTTTGTAATATTATAAAAGTCTTTACTGACTCTTTTAACCAATTTTATGAATGCTTGCTTTTTCTTTAAAAAAAATGATTAACCCCAGTTTTTTAACTGTAGTGAATATTTTTCATGCAAAAACATTTATTTCATCAGAATAAATTTAGGATGCCACATTTATTATTATTATTATTATCAAACAGATGCTCCTTCATATTTTTGTGGAAACAGTGATATATTTTTTTTTTCAGGATTCATTGATGAACAAAAAATTCAAAAGAACAGCATTTTAAATGTCTTTACTGTTACTTTTAATCAATTCAGTGTATCCTTGATCAATAAAAACCCCTAATTTATTAATTTAATTTGAGGTTATTTTATACTAATGATTTTATTATTTATTTAGCATGACGATTTGTGCATATTATAAGCTTCAAAGTAGAAAAATACATACTTAGCAAACAGTTAAATGATTAATCACATTCTGTAACTAAATAAATTCTATTCTTCATGGCCATTTTTGAAAGCACAAAAACTTTGCTTTTAAAATATCTATCTATCTATCTATCTATACATAATGATATTGGTGTTCGTTATACTTGTGTCGGATCAAAAAGCAAATAAGTGGCATCACCCACCCAGAGCTTGATTATAAAGCACTGCACAGTGATAAGCAGCTGGATTTCCGTCTAATTTACGTCTGCTTGTCCTTCTCTCTGTAATTGTGAGCCGTTTTTATGGGGGAAGAGTCAACAGTGCCGTTCCCACAGTCTAGGGCCGGTCATGCTGGGCTTTAAGGGTATTTCTCCCGGGATCAGGTACTTCTGGAAAGGTTAAATCAGATGGACAGGAGATTGGGGAAATTAGCCCGTTTAGCTCCAAGAGCTGGAAAAAGTCCATATGTTTTCCATGGGAAAGACCATCTGTGTTTGTTTGTGCGCACATGTGTATCCCTGCTTGCACTTACGGCGCCTGTTGAGCTCCAATGAGAAAAGACGCATCAAAGACTCGATGGGGTGTAACCTCGCCCACAGTTTTTGGGGTGAGCTGTTCTGTATTTAACCCTGGTCTTTGTGACACAGTCGTACGTCCCTCTGCCGCAGAGCTTCAAACAAACGCTTTATCATGATCAGAACGTGTTTATGATTGTATTATGGAGTTACTGTGCCATTTGGGCTCTCATGATGAATGAGATTTTACCCTTCATCTGTGGCAGCTATGACTGACTCCTGCAGGTGCTCTTCAAAAGGTCCATTTGCCCTGTATAATGACACACACATCAGCTGTATTACTGAACCTAGTGAGCTGCCTAGGTAGGCAGTATTTTAAGACATCACAAATGAAAGTAGGCAGTATAATTTCGTAGACTTTTAAGAAACGTCATTTTGAAAAATCACAACCAGGACAGTGCATATTTGCAATGCGTTATAATTTGCAGATTCATTATTTGGGATTCTTTTATGAATAAAAACATTATTTGAAATAGAAACATTTTGTAATATTATAAACGTTTATACTGTCACTTTTGATAAATTTATTGCATCCTTGATTAATAAAATGTACTAATTTCTTCAAAAAAACAAAAACAAAAAAACAATCATACTGACCCCAAACAAGTGCTCTTTTTATACTAATGATTTTATTATTTAGCATGACAATTTGTGCATACAATAAGCTACAATAAGTGGGAAAAAAACAAAAATTATAACAGTTAAATGATTGATTGATTGATTGCATTGTATTCTGTAATTATTTTTTTTAAAAATAATTAGACAATAATATAATTAAAAAAACTAATTATTTATATTAATTATATATTAATTAACTATATTAATTATATTCTGACAATTTCATCTTAATGGCTTTTTAACAATATAAACAGTTGATTTGAGTGCAGTCTATATGTAAACTGTAAGCAACAAGGTTTTATAAATTCTTCAGCAATCTGAGTAAGATTTCATTACATGCCACCAAATTCCTGTACAGAAATGAGGCTTTGGGTTTCTCATCATTTGGAAATTAATTTGACAAAGACTCATCGTTTGCACAACACACCTTAGGCAATAGTCTATATGAGAATATATGCTCACGACTGTGTATGTCTGAGAACTAACCGACCCACTTTTAGACCCACTTTAAAACAAACAGCTTAATACTTTAAATTCATTACTACTATTACTACTACTAACAATGATAATAGGATAGTTTGGCGAGAAAATACTTTTGAAATGACAACTCGAAGCAGCATGCTAGTGGTACAAAGCCAAATAATAAGAATTAAAGATCTTCTTCGTTGCAAGTTTGGTTTCAATTAATTGTAAGCAAAACTGTGAGTGAGACACACTTTTACTTGAGTGAGAAAACAGTTCAATGCATGAGCAAACTATGCAAATGATTCTGAACTGAACTGCAAATGGATTCAGACTCAGTAGTGAACTAATTCTAACTTTTAAGTTAATTCGAACATTTTCACTTAATTCAAATTAAAAACTTAAGTTAACTTAATTGCAGCCTTAAATTTTTACCAAATTAGTTGTGCAAGTCATTCAACTTACATTATATTAAACTGACTTCAATCTAGTTGAATCTCATATAACTCATATAACATGAAGTTGAAACTGGTTAAAGTAACAGAAAAACATGTTGACTTACTGATAAGGTCTAAAACAAGGTTGTTTACATTCTTGTGGTAGTTAATGAAGTATGTATTTTTTTAAAATAATTAAATAATTGGCTTGTGAAGTCACATTTGAGGTAAGACTGTTCTTATTCATAGGAAAAAAAATCAGAGAAAAAAGATAATCAATGAATCTGGTATCTAAGAGTTAATGAAGTAAAATGAGCCGCATTTGAACAGATAAACCTGAGCTGTGTGTGTATTACTTCAGGGTCAGTTACCTCGAGGAGAAAAACACCACAAACACTTAAGAGCTCTAAGGCAATCGTATCAGCCACATTGAAAAAAGACCTGTTATCTCAATCTAATCTGTCCACAAGCCAAACAACAGACTGCTGTCACCTGAGGCCTTTCTGAGACCCTCGAAACACACAGGGTGTGTGAACACCTGGACATAAATAGCTAATTATGCTGATTTCTAATGAGCATATCAGCCAAAAAGAGTGACCTGTGAACTGTCTTCTGAATAAACATCTTGAGGTGATTTTCATATCAAAGCATCACAAGTATTCAAATACACGCAGGCTGGTACCTCACACCAGAAATAGAGACACGGGAGCTCAAGTCCAGAGGAATTTCATGATGAACTCTGTTTGTAATGACTTGTTGCTGACAGGCCGGACAGGAGGGAATGTTTGACCCTGAGCAGATCACGCTAGGTGAAAATAGAGGCAGATAGTTGAGATCTTCCCTCTGTTTAATGGAGTCTAGTACCAGGCACTGCCAAATATAGTGTATATAAAAATGAAAAAGTCTTCTTAATCCTGTCTAGAACGGCTATCCGTCTGGTTTTAAAATACCATATCCATCTACTGATTCAGGCTTTAGTTGGACAATCATTTCCCTTACGAAAATTAACCATGGTTTTACTACAAAAAAAAAAAAAAACGTGGTTACTAGTTAAACCATAGTAACCACAAATTAACCATGGTCTTGCTACACTAACCATAGTTTAACCACGGTTTTTGTAGTAAAACTGTGGTTATACAAATGTTGAATGTAAATGTCCATGCACCAAAAAACATGGTTACTACACTTTTACTATAATAAAACAAACCATGGTTAATTCTCGTAAGGGTTGCCTTCCTTTTAAGATCACTATTTTAAACTTTCTACAATGGTGTATAATAAATGAATAAAAAGGTTAATGTTCAGTTTGATATTAAGTGATGCACATTTTGTTATCAATATAGACTGTTGTGTACTATTTTTCGACAAACACTGCGTCTCCGATCAACACACAGCGCTTCGTTCCTGATTGATTCGTTCGAACGAACCAGATGAGTCAATAAAGACACTTCGATCAGCTGTTTTGAATGAATTGGCTGAATGAATGAATGAATGAATCAATCAATCAATCAATCAATCAATCAATCAATCAATCAATCAATCAATCAATCATTATGAATGAGAAAATAGTTGAAACAATTCAGTTTGTGAACTATTTAAATGATTCAGACTGAATCCCAAAATGATTAATACTCAAAAAAACAAACGGATTTGGCTCAAATCGCGAACATTTAAGATTGAACTTTTGTTGAAAAAGAAATGATTCATTCGAGTAATTCATTCACGGGAGTAGCCTAATTCATTCATCACAAATTCTGGGGGAAAAAAAAACCCTTGGATATTATCACAAAATATTATAAAATAGCTATGATAGCTGAGAAATGTAGTTGTAACTAGAGATTATTTATAAATAATGATTCAATAAGCCATTCATAAAGACAGCCCCTTGCTTCATTCCTGAACGAATCAGCCATTTTGAACGAATCAGTTGAATAAGTGAATCAATGACTACGTTTACATGCGCACGAATAATGCGATTATTTCCAATAATCAGAGTAAGGACTTAATCGCATTTTGATGTTTACATGTCAAGAGCAAAGCTCTTACTCCCGTTTACATGCAATTTCTATTATTCTTATTACTCGCTAAGAATTGTGGTTATTTTTTTTACTACCATTATTCACATACCCCACTGGACAGCACAAA